>JAXFYN010001204.1:0-42638 GCA_036172215.1 Camellia granthamiana
GTCTTCTGTGTCTATTCCATCTGTCCTTTATGTTCCTCAGTTATCTGTCAGTTTATTATCTATCAGTCAGCTTGATGCCTCTGGTTTTGATGTTATCTTTTCTTCTTTTATCTGTTCTGTGTAGGATCGGATGTCTAAACAGCAGATTGGGACCAGACATAGAGTTGGAGACCTCTATGTGATGGAGAGCTTGCATCTGCTTATGGTAACCTCTCTGATTTCCTTTTCCTCTTTTCAGTTAGATTCTATGTCTAGTCCTTTCTACTTGTGGCATTCTAGATTAGGCATTTGTCTGCTGATCGCTTGCGGTCTTTAGCTCAATCTAGTATATTGGGTAAAGTTTTTTCTGGTGAACTTACTGAATGTTGGGGGTGTAAACTTGCCAAAATGACAGTCTTACCTTTTCATAAAAGTACTTTTATATCTGATACACTATTTTCTTTAATTCACACTGATGTTTAGGGCCCTTATTTTGTTCTCACCAAACAGGGTTCTGCATACTATGTGTCATTTGTTAATGACTACACCCGTTACACTTGGGTTTATCTTATGACTCATAAGTCTGACTTCTATCAGATATACTGTACTTTCTAGTCTATGGTTATTATACAGTTTGGGTCTTAGTAGCAGGAATCGTTCAACTTGCTCACGATTCTTCCTCAAAAGCGCGATTCTGCGCTTCTGACTCAGATTCGCAGAAGAATCGCGAGTTTGTGGAGAGAGAAACGCGATTCAGTGCAAGATGAAATCGTAAAGGGCAGAGAGAGAGAGAGAGAGACAGAAACCCTAACCTTCGACGTCGACATGAGAGGAGAAGGGGCTTCGATCATCTTCGCCACTGTCGCGATCGTCTTCGTCACTCTCGATCGTCTTCGTCTTCGTCACTCTCTGCTTCTCTCTCTCTCTCTCTTCGTCTCCGCTTCTCTCCCTCATCTCTGTTCGTTGTTCTCTTACTCTGTCTCATCGCCTCCTCTTCTGATTATAATATATATATCATATATAATAAATATAATTGATAATTTATCATATATATAATAATAATATATATTATATATCATATATAATATATATAATAAATATAATTGATCATATATTATATATGTAATAAAAAAATATTTAATTATTATTTCTTAAAATATCATATATAATAATAATTTTTGTAAATTATTATTTCTTAACTTTTTAACATATAATAAATAAAATAAATCATTCAATTAATTATTTAAAAGAAATCTAATTAAACCATGTATAATATCTAATTTTTCTTTTTATTTATTTTAACATAATTTATTATTCCTTATTTATTATAATTTTTTATTTATAATATATATCAATTAAAAATAAAAAAATAATATAATTTTTATTTGTAAAATAAAAAATTATTTATTTTATTATATATAATATAATTTTTATTTATTTTTATTTTTTTAACAATTATTTCTTAACTTTTTAACATATAATAAATTATCTAATTGTTTAAAAGAAATCTATTTAAATCATATATAATAAAAAATCTTCAAAATTTTATAAAATAAAACATCTAATTTTTATTTATTATTTATTTTAACATAATTTATTATTCATTATAATAAATAAAATATAATTAATAAAAATAATACATAAGCGCTCCTAATTTACGACTCCTCTAAGGGGTCACGTTCCCCCCGCTCCCGCTCCCGCTCCCCGCTCCCGCCCCCGCTCCCGCTTCGTGCAACTAAGCTTTCACTCTTATTAAAGAGAGAGAGTATGATACACCCCATTATTTGTGTATGTTAAATGTTATTTTTGAGTCCACCATTGCTTTTATTTTAGAAAATGGAGTCCGGTAGTACCAAAATTGGACCAGAAAATACCCCGGAAGGCGGCGCGTGAGCCACACGTACTAGATGACGCTGTCAGCGGCGGCCACATGCTGCCACGCGCCTGTAGACACCCCATTTTTGACCGACCTTAAGACTCAGACGTCACCGATTGAGCGCTTGGTGATGTTGCATATTGTGCTCGTTCTGAGGTTGCGGAGTCATGGTTGCGAGCCTTGCCTCCGGACTTCCGGACTCTTTTGTGCTTTGCCTCGGTTTGCGAACCAGGCCCTGTTTTTTTTGTTTTCTCTTCCCGAAGGAGGGAGAGGTCTTGTAGATCATCTCTCAGTGGCCGTAGGTTACGTTTCGTGGTCGTAGGCCATTTTTCCCGTTTGGAGCCCGGTTCTTGGTTTTCGGAGCCGTCGGCCGTGCGCTTCGGTTCGAGACCGCTTAACTACCTCTGTTTGCTCCGGTTTTTGGCACACACCTTATTTCCTCCCTTTTGAGGGACACTGTGGCCTGAGAGACCACTTTCGTGGTCGAACGCCACTTCCTGTGCCCAACAGCCTGTTTTCGGGGCCCCGAACTGCGCGTTTTGGCCCCCGAACCTTCGTTTTGCATCCGCCTTGGTCCATTTTTGGCAAGGACCTTATTTTCATTGTTAGAAAGGTTGTAGGAGGGTGGGAGACCAACAATTTTTCTGAAAAATCAGCTTTTCTCTTCATTGCTCTTCGTCGCCCGTTTTTCTTACTAGAAAGCTGGTTTTTCCCATTCCCGGGCCACTTTTTCTGACTTTCCACCACACCATTGTGTTGTACACACCTGGGAGGCCACCAATATGGGTAGGCCGACCAGTAATTGTCCTTGACCCTTTTGAACCCCTCTAAAAAAGCTGGTTTTTCTCTCTCCTGGGTCACTTTTTCTAGTTTTTGACCATACAGCTGTGTTGCATTCATCTGGGAGGCCACCTTTCTGGGTAGGCCGACCAGTAATTGTGCTTGACCCTTTTGACCCCTGGTCGGCCGACCAGGGGAGGTGGCCGGCCGGCCACCTTGGCCTTTTGAACCTGGCCGGCCATGTTTGCCCTCCTGAGTGTGTTCCAACCGTGCCAGCTATTTTCCACTTGACCCACTGTCCGAGGGTTTGTTCTTGCTTTTGGTCCTTTTAAGTTGGTTTTGCCCCCCTTTGCTTGGCTTCAAAAAGAATTGGCCTCTTTGGTCAAGCTTCTTGAGGAAGCTTGACCCTTTTGGTTTAGCTTCCTCAAGAAGCTTGGCCCCTTTGGTCAAGCTTCCTTGAGAAGCTTTGAGCCTCTCTCTTGGCTTCTCCAAGAAGCCTCACTTCTCTCCCTCTATATAACCAACACCCCACCTCATGTTGCAAGGGTTAGAAAAAAAAACCAGCTGAGATATACATACACCCTTATATCTATACTTCAAGCCTCCAAACACCCATTTTCTTGGCCATTTTACCCTACACCCCATAGCCTACCACCTCCATCATCCATTCCAGCCCCTTGGAGGTCATTTGCAGAGGTTGAAAGCTCACCAACTTGGTCCAAAAGCTGCTGGAGTTCGGCTCTACAAGGGTAAGCTTCTATTTTCCCCATTTTTGCATAATTTTGCTCTATATCTTAGTTCCTTTTTCTTGCATTTTTGGGCTCCAAGATAAACTGGAAAAGATCTTATTTTAAGCTCCTCTTCAACTTTGTTTAAGAAAACTTTGCTGTTTAAAGTTATCTACTCCCCCTTTGTGCTTTATCTCTCTTTTAGGGCTTATTTTGCATGGTATATTAGCCTTATTTGTGAGCATTTCTGGGCTTCAACCTAAACTGTAAAGTGTCTTATTTTGATCCCCTCTTCAACTTTGTTGAAGGGCTCTTTGCTGTTTGAGGCGATTTACTTCCCCTTACCCTCTATCTCTCATTTAGGGCTGTTTTTGCATCATATTTTAGCCTTACTTGTGAACATTTTAGAGATTTTCTATATACTAGAAAAAGTCTTGTTTTGACATCCTCTTCAAGTTTGGTTAAGGTCCCATTTCTGTTTGGGGTCATCTCCCCCCTATGCATGCTTCATCTCTTCATGATTAGGGCTATGCATTAGAGCTCTTGCATTGGCCATGGCTTGGCCTCTTAGCCACTGAAATCCAGTGGATTTTCAGTGTCTTAGGTGTATTCTTGAAGGCCAAAATCAGAGGGGGGTGACCCCCTCTCTCCTTGTCTTGTTTGGTGATCCTTTTGGCCTTCCAAAGGGACCCTATTTTTCATGCTTTGAAGTCACTTTCCAGGCCTCATTTTGAGGGTTTTGAGGTCTTCCTTGGCTCTGTCCGAGGCCCTTTCAGCTATATTTTATGTCTATGATGCATGTGTAGAGAAATCCCATTCAAGGCCTTTCAAAGAGGCCTTTTTTTGCATGTTTCCGAGACTGATTCCAGGGCCTATTTGGTGGGTTTTAGGGCTATCATAACCCATTTCTAGAGTTGGTTTAGTCTTGCTAAGTGTCTATCTTGTATGGGCTTAATAACCCCTTGTATGGCCCTCTAAAGGAGCTCATCATTTTGGCATGCATTGGCCGCATTTCAGTGATTATTTGGGCATATTTTGGCACGTTTTATTCACTGATTTTTGCTGGTTTGATGAGTTCTCATACGCTTCATATACATGCCATGTAAACCATGTTTGCTAGTCAAAGTTGCATGCTATTTTAGTCCATCATGCTAGCATCTTTTGGTCATGCTTTGAACTAGAAATGTTCATGTTTTGGGACTGCCTTGGCTCTGTCTTTGTGCTTCATAGTCAAATAATGCATGCTTTGTATAGCTATAAGTCAATACGTGTGCCTAGTTTTGAGTTTCGGGGCTCATCTCATGCATCGGGTGCCATGTTTCCATGTTTCGGGACCTTTTAGCATCATGTTTCAGTGCTGGAATTTACATGTTTGAATGCCATGCTTCATCCTTGCCATGCCTTGTTAGAGTTGCATGTTGTGCCTTAGGTTCGGTCCTCGATTTGCGTGCATGTGTGCACGCATTTCGATAGTCTCATTTTCATCTTATGGCTGCTGATGTGGGTGTGGCTGAGGTCCACTCATATTGGTGTAAGCCCATATTGCATTGTGTATGCCATCTTAGTCTATAGCATTATGTATGCTAGGTTGTATGTTAGAGCATTGTGTATGCCATGTTACATCGAGTATTGTGTATGCCATTTCATAGCATTGCGTATGCTAGGTTGCATATTAGGATTGCATTCATGCATGTCATGCATATTGCATTGTGTTTGGGATAGGAGTTAGCCCGAGCACGGGAAACGAGGGACGTTTCGTACTCCGAGTGACGGAACGTGTCTCAATTCCCGGTCGCCGACACTCCGGGTTATTCATGATGGAGTCTAGGCCTTGTTATGTTTTCATGTGCATTCATTTCATATTAAGTCGTGCAATTCGACTCCTCGGCCATCATGCATCGAGATGCGTGATTGATGGCACAAGGATCGAGGCAAGCATACATATGTGAAAATACATTGCCATGCCCCTTTCTTGCTCTCTGTTGCAGCAAATCAGAAACCGGTAGTCTTTTGGAGCTTCGTGCAATATTCCGGGCTTAATTGTAAACAGAGGCTAATTGGGGCATCGCAATGGATTTCCGCGCAAGGCAACTCAAGCACGCATCATTCATCATTCGGAACAGAGCTGAGGCGGTCCATAGATTTGCGTGCTAGTTTACTGCTTTCCTAGTTAAATTTGTTAATTAATTAGGGTTTTGTATTTATTCGGATTGTACTATTTATTCGGACTGTATATTATTTATTCAGACCCTCCGAGCGAGGGCAATGTTGTGCATGCGTGTGATGTATGTCTTCCAACCCCATGTCTTTCTCCCTTTTATTTACCAGCTTATGATGATTAGATTAGGGCATGTTTCAATTAGCATACAGTATGATAGCATGTTTGCATTCATTCATTTGTTTTGCATGCACCGGGCTCGACGCATCATACTCACTGCATTGTATTTCGATTCCGAGTTGAATACATGTTAGTTGTAGCATTTCATATGCCATGTTTAGAATAGCCGAGCCTATCTTAGTTGCATTTTGCATGTGTTGCATTAGGCATTTCTGTATAGTTAGGATCATGTATGGATTTCTAACATAGCTTCTGTTTTGGCTTGGAGTACTCGGTAAGTTTTATGCTTTAGCATCCTTGCATGCGTGTGAGTGACTGCCATGATAGCATGCTTACCATGAAGCTATGTGCTTATGTGATATAACTCCTTGAATACCTGTGGGTGAAGGTTGGGTTATTTGGATTGGAACAATTCATTCACTGTGAGTTTTAAGCCCACTAGATAGTGGCAAAACCATGTTTTCTAAACCCACCCGAGGGTGGCAAAATCCGCATTTTAAGCCTACTTGCGAATAGCAAACCACTTTCAAAAATAAATATGAAATGTTTCGTTCCAATTCAGGCGATCCAGTCTATACTTGTATGTTGTGCGCATCACATAGTAAATCTAGGCTAATAACCAGAATGAGAACACATAACGTTTTCAAAACAAGATATCATGGTTAGTAGAGGCCGATCCTTGATCGGGCGATCTTTGATCGGGCGAGCGGGGGTGCTCACGAAGTGACCTTCCCCAATCGTA
The DNA here is from genome assembly GCA_036172215.1 of Camellia granthamiana. NCBI lineage: Eukaryota > Viridiplantae > Streptophyta > Magnoliopsida > Ericales > Theaceae > Camellia > Camellia granthamiana. The sequence continues at coordinate 6,444 of JAXFYN010001204.1, forward strand.
CCCAAGTTCCCGAGCCGAGGCAACTTTGGTGATGACGGACACGTGGCCTTAGGCAACGAGTCAGGGTTTCTTAAATTTCCCCAAAATAAAATATTTAGGTGGCGACTCTGTATCTGGCAAAGCAGTACATGTTTGGCATTTCTTTTAAAAAATCTGTTTTCAAAAATGATTTGCCAGATTTGGACTCTTTGATGATTCATCGGTCTTGCATTGCACTCTGCGAGATTAGATACAGGACCGTGAAATTGAGTCCTGAACTGTAGTGAGCCCAAATGAACAAAACGGGATTTCCCTCCCGGGACGTTCGGGGACGTCTACAGTTTCTGGCGACTCTGCTGGGGATTTAGAGAACTTGACTCGAACTCATGATATCTGGTTTTGACTACACTTATGTGTTTCTTTGCATTGCATTTGCATTGGTGCGCCTAGGACACCGTGTTTGCCATCTGCTATTCCTGAGCGGTTAGCCTGAGGCTGCGTGCCATAAGGTTGACCGGTTACGGGCTCTGCCAGTATTGGATCACAAACCCCGGTTTTACCAAGGCACCCTTTTGACCATTCGACCTAGTGCATATTCGGAATCCATAGTGACCATTCCAAACTAGGGCAGGTTGCTTACTCGATATAGGTTGTTTGAAACTGCTGCGTGCGTAGTGAAACCCTAACTCCTGACAAAATAGGACAGGGAAACCCTACCCCAACATAGGGGTGTTTTGGCTCTCACTTATCTGTTATGTGCTTTTAGAGTGCATCTCTACAGGAATGCATGTATCAGTTTACGAGTTTGGGCATCAGGCCTGCGGGCATCAGTTCAGTTATTTTGGGAATCAGTTATCTGCGGGTATCAGATTCAGTTTTCGAGGACAGTGATTCAGGGATGATGATCAGTGTTTGAGGATAGTGTGTATTCAGCTTACCGACTGTGTGTTGTTACGCCCAACTGTGTGTCGTGTGTTTATTTTAAGTTGTTATGCTGTCCGTTTATCTGGTTATTTATTTCCTTATTGCTTTATTTATCTTTTTGCTAGGGGTAGTTTTAGCACAATTGCTTCAGACCAAGCAGATATTCCCCAAGCACTCTGGACAAGAGGTCGTCGACTCAATCGATTTGAGGATCTGGTTGACGGACAGCTAGTGTTTCACTCTTTACCCCTGGTCGTCAGATGAAGGCCGAGAAGACGCAGTGTGTCTGAACAGAGGTTACCAGAGTAGTGGTCTACCCTAGCAGTGAACAGTCAGACTGAGGTCTTAGTTTCTGCCATAGAGATACACATACCAGTCAGTCAGTAAGATCAGCAGAATATGGCCGGGATGGAAGAAATGATGCGACAGCTCCAAGAGAGCATGAAGCAAATGTAGGAGGACGCTGTCAACTAAGTGGAGTTCTCTAAACAGCAGGCCACAATTATGGCCCAGCAGGCTGAGCTCATCACTAGACTCCAGCAGCAAGCTGGAACATCAACCTCACACCCAACTCCTCCCCCGCCAGGGGTCCCGCTACCCGAACAGACACCAACTGTCCAGAATGTCCTGCCAAATACCCAGAACATCTTGCCAAATGTCCAGACTATTCCAGAGGACACAGACATTCCAACGGGGCCGGCTCCGCCCCCACTTCCGCCTCAACTGTCCAAGGCACATACGCCTATCAACCATCCGGACTCGCCCTTCGAGTTCGAAGTAGACCCTACAGCACTGAAATTGAGCAAGCTCGAGAAGCTTTTCAAGAAATCCCAAGGGGTAAAGGCTATTCCGGATATCGGGGACGGATATACCGATGTGGCCGTGACGCTGCCGGATAGGTTTAAAATGTCGCAAATCGATCGCTTCGATGGATCTGGGGACCCCATGGTCCACCTCCGATTATTCTCAGATATACTACGGCCGATGGGCCTCACCAGACCGCAGAAGCTTTCATTATTGGGCCGGACCCTGTCGGGTGTGGCCGCTATCTGGTACGCGAAGTTAGAGGACGATGTCAAGCGGAGTTGGGATGAGATGGCCGAGGCCTTTGTTGCGCAATACTCTTACAACACTCAAATCGAGATTACAACCCGTGATCTTAAAACAACAAGGCAGGAGCCTAAAGAGAGCTTCTCGGATTTCGTAACTCGATGGAGGGCGAAGGCCTCGATGATGACTCTAAGGCCCACTGATAAGGACCAGATTCGGATGATTGTGCGCAATCTCCAGCCAAAATTGATGCAAAAAATGATTGTACTCCCCTTTCCTACCTTTTCAGATCTGCACGCGATGGGAGTGCAAATCGAAGATGCAATGAAACAGGGTCTGATTGACCAAGATAGAGAGCAGCCTAGGAGGGCTTTCAACCGTAACAACAATGCAGGCCCGAGTGGCGCTGCGACTGCAAGAGCTTCGGAGGTGAGCATGGTTACCACCATTACCCCTTCCCTTCCGAGACCTATGGTAGCCACACCTTTCTCCGGCGCATCCGGAAGCAATGCACAAACCACCAAATACCAACCCTGTGGCCAAAGAACCTTCACCCCCTTGTATATGCCCCTGTCCAAGGCTCTAGGGGTATTAATCAGGAAAGGGCATCTAAAGCCCCTGGAGCCGAGGCCGTTGACAAATCCACTCCCTCCCTCTCACAACCCAGCCATTATTAAATGTAACATAGCATAAGTTGATTGTGAATCTATATTGAGATGTTATTATATGGAATTAGAATATTTTATCATACTTTAGACATGCCATAGTCAGTGGGAGGTTATTCAGTTGAGAGAAATATTTGTAGATTTACTCCTGAAAACTAATATTTTGCGCATGAATTAAATTAAATTTTGGATAATTGTCACATGTGGCGCGAGAAATGATTACAAGCATAGTGAATTTTCATTCTTGCGACTTGTGTAATATTGTCACTATTTAATTTAGATTTTGCGACAAAATTATATTATGCTAATCAAATTAATCTCAATGCGCATTTTTAATCTAAATTGACTTAGCTTATGGAAGTTAATTTGGTTGACTTAGACTTAGTAGAGATATTCAAATGTGAATAATGTAATCCTATTCTTTAGATGAGCAAAAAGTCTTGGGATTTTAGGTTAGATCTTAATTGAGCCAAAGTAAGGAAACATGACTCAAACTCGCCGTGGTTTTGTTGCCTTGTTTGGCGTAATAAAAACTGGTGTGTGTGCTACAGTTAGCGGCATGCTAAGTAGTTTTGATTGGCGAGTTTGGAGTTGTGAAATGAGTAAGCCCTCAATAGATCTAGATATGATCTTAACCATTGAGTTGCGCGGATTGACTTTTGTAATTTGACTTGTAACAATGTTGTATCATTGGATGAAGCAACATTCAAGAGTCACGTCATCCAAGAAATACGAGCTTAAATGAGTTAGTCATTAAGTGTAAGACAAGTAGTCAGTATAAGCAATGTTTTGCTCTCTACCCAACTGATGGGAGTAGATGGAGCAAAATTTCACGCATTGTAATAGTGTATGTTGAAGTATCACTTGAAGTTAAAAGATTAGCGTTAAGAAGCTGCAAAATCTATTAACATTAAGTGAAAATATTAGCACCTAGTGGCTGCAAAATCTATTAGCACTGCCAACTTGTTTGAGTTTGGACACTTACTGTTTCCACACTTGAGTGTGAGATATGAGGAGGTGCTTCTTTGTATGATTCCTTAGCTAGGCTAACGCTTTTGAATAATTTTTACCACTAAGCATAAAAGTTGTAGTATGGTAATGAAAAGGTCAAGGCTGACAAGGTTGTTATAACTTTAAGATTTTGACGCATCGCTCGTGAGAGCATTGTGTTGAATTAGACTCTTTAGCCTAATTCACGCTTAAGTTACTTCAGGAGCTATCATAGATTGATAGCTTATTCTCTCCTTCTTGTGGATAGTAGAATTAATTGTAACTAACTATGAAGCAAGAAACAGAGAAGAGGAGTATCGTTATGTTTCAACTAGATGCAGTAAAGTGTATGGAGAATAAAATTGACTTGAAGGTGTAGGGGATTAGCACTTACTAGTTAAATTTGTGACTTAGGCACACTTGATAGCTTCATGACATCTTTTTATGATCTAGTGAAAATGAATTAGTCGTAAGTCATTACTTAGTTGGGCACAAACCTTTACACTTGTCTGTAAGAACTCATACATTAGGATGATTGGAATTAGTTTATGACATTGGTTATGAAACCGGTGGTTTATTATACTTAATCACATTAATGAGAAGATGAGATGGATGGTTTGAATAGGCCTTCTTGGGCCCACTCGCTTGTGACATCCTGCTCTCATGTGAATATGTAATTTTGTTCGCAATGGTTGTGCACAAGTAAGTAGGAAAGCTGCAGAAGGGCATCTGTATTGGCGCATTTGGTCTACTATGATTTTTTGTGACTAGATATGTGCAAGGGTATGATAGCTAGCCCCAATCTCGACACATTTATAGATTACAATACGTATCTTAGTCAAGACTATTTGAGCTCCCATAAGTCAAAAGTTTTGAGATGATTTTTGACATTGCATATATGAGGTCAAGATCAATTAGATAAGAGCTTTTGTGCTTCTAGTTTTGACCAAGGTGGCGAGTATGTATTTGAGTTATTTTTTAGAAAGCTCTATGAAGAGAAATGGATGCTTAGAAAATTAATTTTTCCTAGTACTCAGCAACATAATGGTGTAGTAGATATAATGAATTAAGTATTGTTTATGTTAGGTAGATGATGGCGCAATATGTTTCCCAATTGGGAATTGCACTTTAGTTTGTTACCTATGTCCCTAACCAAGTGCCCTCTATATCAGGTTTTGCACTCTATTTGAGTAATGGGTTAGTGAAGAGCCATCTATGGGCGATCCGTAACCATCAAGCAGCTTATCTTTATTTTACTTCTCATATGGTTGCGAAGTTAAGACCTAGAGTTCTATGGCGTATTATTTTATGCTGTCTTGTAAACGCTTAGGGTCATGTGCCGCATTATTGTATGCAGTCATGTAAACCGTCCGGGTCATGTGCTTACAGATAAGTAGCCTTGTGGGAGTGTAACTAAGTCACATAAAATTTTCTTAGTAAATGTGACGTGAATAGAGTTTTGGAACTCTATAAGATAGAGAATTCTAAGTATAGTGCTTTATGTAGTATACTCCAAAGAATCTTCGATCCAAGAAGCCAACTCCAACTCCATATCTGGTTCCTATTTCTAATACAACAAATTTTATTTCTTTTTTTGAAAATTATTTTTAGGTCATTAGGGAATATAAAAGAAAAATAGCTGTTTTTCCATTTAAGCTGTGTATGAGTTCAAGAGATTTCTGCAAAAGGTTGTATAGGACTTGTGGGTAGTAATAACCAAACTAATTACTATTATGTTGTAAGTGTGAAGATGAAAGTATAGTAAAACACTTTTAACAAAACAAGATCATGTACAACCTTCAAATCCCCTAAAATCTCTAAGAAAAAGCTAAAATCATCCAACTCTGAAGCACCATCTAAAATGAATGCGAACTGTATTATTCTCATTATGCTACATCATCACCATTTAAGCTGTTTTGATGTATACTTCTAAAAATTTCATCCACTCCTCTTTATACTACTACTGTATCATCAAAATCATCATAAAAATTCCACATTCTTCCAACAAGAGCATGCTGAAAAATATTCACATCTTAAAAACAAAAACAATATATATATTTTTTTACCGTTTTCATCTTGCAAGGTTAAAGTTGATTACTCTGTATAAAAGACCAGATCATAAATTTTTCTTATTTCTAACTAAAATCTCCAATACATAATTTGCATTATTGCAACTCAAAATTCCTAACCTAAACATGATAATTTAACTTTTTTTTCTTTTTTTTTTCCCCTCAAACTAAAACTAAACTTCTGCCGGATTGAATACTGGACCTGTGAAAATAACCAACCCCGAAACCTCTTCTTTGATCATAAACAAGAAAGGATGATCCGCAACAATTTAACTTTTTCCAGCTCATACAGTGAACATCTTACTAACATGCTGACAGTAATGGCTGCAGCCTCCATGCCTACCTCATCTATCTCAACATAAGCTTTATGAAAAATGGTTAAAACAACTGTTTCCGATTTAACATTCGATGATACTCCCATGGCCTTGCAAACCTCAAAACCGAACGAGAATTTGAATTTCGGGATCCAAAACTTGTCAAGCTCTGCTTTCCACAAGTTCATGAGGCTCTGATCCAACAACCTAGAATCGGAATTTAGCTTTTCCAAAAGATTTGGAAGTCCGTCTATCTTGTTTGGGAGCAAGAAGAACATAAAGAATCGGGGGGTGCCGTCGTTGGTGTTGTCGTAATTGGAGTCATCGGTATCGATGTCAACGGTTTTGGTGTTGTCGAGTGATTTGAAATGCCCACAATGGTATGGGATTTTGAGGACTTGAAATCGTTGAATGATCTAAATAGATAGTCTTTTCGACTGGACATGAATGGGATTGAAATTTTATCTCTGTTGAGAAGATAAAAGTCTCGATTTTGAGTGAGATTTGTGTCGAATTTTTTGGACCATGTTCCTTTGAAGTAGAGTCCGTTTGCCAGAACAAGTTGTGTCATTGGATCTAAGGAATCAAGTTCTAGAATGTTTGTGATAAGCCCTCTCGATACTTTCTTAGCCCATATGTTTACTTCTTCTATCACTTCCTCAGCCTGTAATTTATAATATTATTTATGTATTTAGAAATTATGTAATTTATGATATTATGTATGTGTTTAGAAACTCTCGAAATCAAATTAAGGATTCGATGCTGTAATCTTTTTACTCTTTTTCAAGACACTTTGTCCTGTTTTTTTTTTTTCTTTCTACTAATGCAATATAAAATCTAAATTTATTATATGTTATTGTAAAGAATATATTTTGATACGAGTGGGCTCGCAAAAGGGTCTGGTCCACGACTCAAGACCCAGCCCATGGACTAGATATTAAAGCCCAGTAACCTTGAGAAACCAATGATGGACTAGGACCAATAGCATTTAGACACTTGTCGGGCAGGGAATCAACCATGCAGGTAGACAAAGATCCTGCAAAGTTATTGCACCCACATATCAGCCATTAATGAGACTCTCGTAGCATTAAATACGACAACCCCTTCACGCCGGAGAAAACAGACTCACCATGAACGATGCAAGCTAGACTATAGACTTTTGGCAAACAAGACAGTCTGGAATGGACAAGGAAAATGATGAGCAAATGATATAAGGAAGCTTCTGATATACGTTAAAGGTCTACTTCTTCATCATTCTCCTCTCTCTACACAATCTATCTATTTTATCCTAACTCAATTGTCGGAGTGTCCGCCGGGGATCATCTCATTCCTTGGACCTTTTTGCAGGCACACTCCATAGACTTCAAGGCCAGCTGGCCCGTTAGAAGCGTGGATCAGCCCGACCCATCCTTCATCGGAACTGTTGTATCATCAGTTGGCGCCATCTATGGAAATCTCTAACTCTGGTTGACAATTGTGTTTATTATCACCAGAGGGAACCCCGTCCTCACCCATCTCCTACATCAAGGTGGATGGTAATGACCAGGTCCATGGCTTCCTAACACAATGCTGGTAATCCTGAAGCTAAGTCCTCTAACCCGAATAACCCACCTTTGTATTTCGTAGAACTTACAAGCAGCATCAACCGTCTACCCGAACAAAACCAAGCCCTGATTAACACTTTACTCCAGCATGATTTACCCATTCCTCCTCCACTACCACCAATAATTCCCCCTAACCCGGAACAAGCCCATAATCACCACTGATTCCCCCCACATGTGTCCCAAGGAATATATCCACCTTTCGCCCCACGGCCTCAACCGTCGAACCTTGACGGTCTACACACTCCATCAGGCTCGTAGCTTTGCCAAGATATACTGCCACCTTTCCATAACCACCCGACACTGTCGCCCATGAAGGAGAGGCTAGCAGTGTTCAACCCCCGATTTCTACTTGTGGGGATCATGCCTCCGTGTGGGACGAAGAACTGCGAACCATGAAGCTACGCCTGTAGGGGGTCATGCAGAATATACAGCATAAAACTTCCTCTACCGTCAACTCTCCTTTTACCGCTTCTGTCAGGGATAAAGCTCTTCCCCCCAAGTTCAAAATGCCATCGATCGACACCTTCGATGGTACTATCAATGCCGTCGACCATGTAAAAGCATACCAGACGCTCATGATCCTCCATGCCTTCCCAAATTAAATAATATGTTGCGCATTCTCTATCACGTTGAAGGGTTCGGCGCGCCTCTGGTTCAGGCAGTTTTCCCCAGACTAGGTCAATTTATTCTGCCAGCTTAGCGAATCCTTCTTGAGCCATTTCATTGGCGTTCAGCAACAACGACATCCAGTAACCCAATTGCTAAATATCCGGCAGACAGAAGGGGAGTCACTATGCAGCTATGTCACTCGCTTCAATACCGAAGCCTTATAAGTAGAGAAAACGATGACAATGTCATTCTCACAGCTTTCATGGCTGGCTTGCGCCCATCCGACTTCCTTTTCTCCCTTTCCAAATATCCCCTGACTACCATGGTCGGCCTTCTCGCTAAAGCCTAAAAATACATGAATGCTGAAGACTCTCTGGCAGCCCGCCAAGACTCCACATCCAAAACCCCACCTTCCAATGACAAAATAAAAGAGCTTGAGGCCAGGTCCTCACAATATACACACTAACCCTTGCCATATCCAGATCGACCAACACGCTCGGACCAACCGGCTCCAACTCGCCCACCTGGTTGGTTCGAACGATACAGTCATCTCAACTCACCTATGGAACAAGTTCTGAACCAAATTCAACGAGACAATAACCTGAAATGGCCTCAACCCTCAAAATCTCCCTCCAACTGACGGGATCAATCCAAGTACTGCCGTTTCCATCAAGACCACGGCTATAACACAAAAGAATGTATCAACCTTAAAGACCAGGTCGAGGATCTGATCTGCTAGGGACGTCTCAGTCAATTCATAACAGCCCATCCCCAGCAAAGGCCTAGGATTGACCCCTCAAGGCATAACCGCCGACACACTCCCTTCGGCAGCCTGCACAACCTGAATGGAATGATAACCGACCCCAACACCAACCCTGAGCACAAGATGATCCTGCCCATCCACTAGGTGAAATAAGGGTCATTACTGATGGACTCGCGTACGGCGGACCATCGTGGTCAGCACAATGGGCGGAGCTCCGCAAAATTAGACAAGGCTCTAATAAGGAGGTGGCAACGGTGGACCGACCCTACAAACAACCCAAGCAATGATCTGAGCCGGTCACCTTTACAGCAGTGGATTGCACTGGCGTTCACTATCTACACGACGATCCCTTGGTCATCTCTACTCTCTTATCAAACTACAAAGTCCGGAGAGTTCTCGTTGACAATGGCAGCTCCTTGGACATCATCTTCCTCAATGCCTACCACCAACTCAAGGTCGGAGAAGAGAAGTTGTTGCCTCTACAAACCCCACTGGTTGGTTTTACATGCGATCAGGTGACATCCATAGGCTCCATCGACCTCCTCATCACCATTGGAGAATATCCCTGACAGTCCACTAAACTACTCACTTTTCTCGTCGTCAATTGCTCAACTGTTTACAACATCATACTAGGTCGCACCGCCCTCAATGCTCTCCAAGCCATAACATCCAAGTACCATTTGGCCATGAAGTTTCCCACTGATCAGGGAGTCAGCACAGAAAGGGGGTAAACAAACGATAGCCAGAGAGTGCTATGTCACCTCGCTGAAGGAAGTCAAGATAAGGGAGGCTATGATCATTGAAGGCCTTGATGTCAGAGATAAAGAAGAGTTAGTTAGAGGGGAACCAGTAAAAGAACTTGTTGAAGTGCCTATCCATCCTACTGATTCATCAAAAACGGCTAAGATAGGCAATCAACTGTCCTCTCAGGCCAAGGCTGACCTCACAGCTCTTTTAGCCGAGCACAACGATGTCTTCGCTTGGACCCATTCAGACATGCCAAGCATCAACCCTTCTTTTATTACTCATCATCTTAATATTGAGCCCTAATTTCGATCGTTCTGTTAAAAATAGCGCATTTTTCATCCACAACGCAACAGCCTTATCGCCACTGAGGTGGACAAGCTGTTGAAGGCACAGTTCATCATAAACGTGGACTACCCTAAATGGTTGTCTAACGTGGTTTTGGTCCACAAAAACAAAGGCAAATGGTGACTCTGTGTCGACTACTCCGACCTCAACCGAGCTTGCCCCAAAGATAGCTACCCCTTCCTAGGATCAATCTATTGGTCGATACAACGGTGGGACATCAGATGCTTAGTTTCATGGATGCTTTCTCCGGCTATAACCAAATCTTAATGCACGCAGTTGACCAGGAGCACACCTCTTTCATCACTAACAAAGGGACTTATCACTACCGTGTCATGTCATTCGGTTTGAAGAATGTAGGAGCCAATTACCAACGATTGGTTAATGCTGTTTTCAAAAACCAAATAGGTCGGAACATGGAAGTCTACATTGATGACATGCTCGTCAAAAGCAAACTCTCCTCCGATCACTTGGCAGACCTGCGAGAGACTTTCCAGACCTTGCGCAAGTATCACATGAAGCTAAATTTGGAGAAGTGCGCCTTCGGTGTCGGGTCTGGTAAGTTTTTGGGATTCATGGTCAGCCAAAGAGGCTTTGAGGCCAACCCAGAAAAGATCAAGGCCCTAATAGAAATGCAGTCTCCCAGAATGGTGAAGGAGGTTCAGCGGCTCACAGGTAGAGTTGCCACCCTCAACCGTTTCATTTCCCGAGCAACTAACAAATGCCTTCCATTCTTCAAAGTCCTCTAGCAGGCTTTCGAACGGAACACCAAGTCTGAGGAGGCTTTCCAACAACTGAAATAGTGCATGGCCAACCCCTCTCTCCTCTCTCAAGCATTGCCATGAGAGACCCTCTTCTTCTACTTAGCTATGTCCAACACCTCAGTTAGTGTTGCCCTCGTCAGGGAAGACGACTCGATACTGCGCCCAATTTACTACACCAGTTGCGCACTCTGGAGAGCCGAACAAAACTACCCTTTGTTAGAAAAAATGGCTCTAGCCCTGGTCATCACTTCTAGATGCCTCCGACCTTATTTTCAGGCTCACTCCATAATGGTCCTCATTGACCAGCCTTTGAAAAAGGTCATGCAGCAACCAGAATCATCAGATAGGCTCATGTAATGGTTCGTCGAACTAAGCCAGTACGACATCTCTTACCAATCCTGAAAAGCCATCAAAGGCCAAGCTATTCCAGATTTTATCCTAGAGTTCACCAATCTTACCCCTCACGCATCCCCTCTACTAGCACGCTTCACCACTGAGGTGGAAGACCCCTACTTCAAGACTCTTAGTGTCGACAGTTCATCCCGCAAAGAGGGTAGCGGAGCCGATTTAATCCTCACCATCCTAGAAGGAGAATACTTCAAGTGTGCCCTTCGACTCCTATTTGCAGCAAGTAACAACCAAGCCAAATACGAAGCCCTTATAGCAGGTCTTCAGCTGGCCAGAGACGTCGGAGTTGACAATCTTCCGAGTGTTCAGCGACTCTCGGTTGGTAGTCAGACAGATAACGGGCGAGTTTGATGTAAATGAAGAAGCCATGCGATCATACAGGGACATTACTCTTCCTCTGACTCACCTCTTTAACAACTTTCATATCAAACATGTCCCCAGGTTAGAGAACTCCCAAGCAGATGAAATGGCACAGTTAGCCTTAGCAGATCAATCAAACCTCTGCCATGGCGTTCGGGTTGAGTACCTGACCCATCCAGCAATTTTACCAAATCATCAAGTGATCCATCTACTCCAGAACGAACCTATCTCGTGGGCCCAAGACATTATCACATTCTTAGAATAGGAAACACTACCCACAGACAAGCAAGAGGCCGCTAAGGTCGGGACTCAGTCGTCAAATTATGTCCTTATCGGAGACATCTTGTATAAAAGAGGATTCTCACGACCATACCTCAAATGCCTCAATAATGATCAATGCCACCTACGTCATGAGAGAAATACATAAAGAGTCTGCGGCAACCACTCTGGGGAATGGTCTCTAGCTCAAAAAATCCTTCGCATGGCATACTTTTGGCCCACACTCAATCGAGACACCATCGACTTTGTACTCAAATATGACAAATGCCAGCATTTTGCCAACATCCCTCATGCCCCTGTAACAGAACTGATCACATTCAGCAGCCCTTACCTCTTCGCCAAGTGGGGCATTGACCTTGTAGGCCCCTTGCCGACCAGTCGCGGCCAAGTAAAGTTCGTTGTAGTCGCCATTGACTACTTTACTAAGTGTGTAGAAGCAGAACCCTTTGCCAAAATTACTGAGCGATATACTACCAGATTCATTTGACAGTCCATTGTATGCCGCTTCGAGACTCCTCACGCCATCGTCTCCGACAACGACAAACAGTTTGACAATGCCAAATTCAAAGCATTCTGTGATGAACTCAACATCAAGACCTGTTTCTCTTCCCCAGGCCACCCTTAAGCTAATGGTTAGGTGGAGGTCACCAACCGCTCCCTGCTGAAAATCATCAAGACCAAGTTGGAGACCACCAAGGGCCTCTAGGTAGAGGAGTTGCCAAACGTCCTCTGGACCTATTGGACAACCGCCAGAACTCCGACTGGGGAGACCTCATTTTGCTTAACATATGGCACCGAGATAGTCATCCTTGTGGAAGTTGGCCTACCAACGCCCAGGGTCATCCACTTGGATCCACAACTGAATGAAGACTTTCGGAGGGTCGATTTAGACCTCATTGAAGAGCTGCGAGACTCAGCCTCCGTCCGATTAGCCTCGTACTAGCAGAAAGTAAGGCAACACTACAATCGCAGGGTCTGACCTAGGGAGTTCGCAGTCGGAGATCTGGTCTTATGAGAAGCAACCCTTGCCACCAAAAACCCAACTGAAGGGAAGCTAGTGGCTAAGTGGGAAGGACCTTACATTGTCAAATCCAGGTCGCGACCAGGCACCTACTGTCTACAAGACATGGAAGGCCAAGACCTCCCCCACTTATGGAATATTGAGCACTTGAAACAATATTTCCAATAACATGTAGCTCTTTCATGTTGTTTTGTTCCTTTTACTAGCAGATCCACCTATTTTTTGACATTTCAATGCAATGTATACACTGACAGTGGCACCACTGCGTATCAATGACAAACACATTCTGCTCTCTCCATTGTTTGTACTATCAGCCAAATTGAGTTAAGCAAAGTCTCAGCCAGACTGAGCCTAAAGAGCTCAGCTAGACTGAGCTAAACAAAGCCTCAGCTAGACTGAGCTTGAAGACCTCAGCCAGACTGAGCCTGACGAGCTCAACCAGACTGAGCTAAGCAAAACCTTAGCCAGACTGAGCCTAAAGAGCTTAGCCAGACTGAGTTAAGCAAAGCCTCAGCCAGAGCTCAGCTTGACTTAGCTAAACAAAGCCTCAGCCAGACTGAGCCTGACGAGCTCAGCCAGATTGAGCTAAGCAACGCCTCAGCCAGACTGAGTTAAGCAAAGCCCCAGCCAGACTGAGCTTGAAGAACTCAGCTAGACTGAGCTAAACAAAGCCTCAGCCAGACTGAGCTAAGCCAAGCCTCAGCCAGACTGAGCAAACTCCCAACAAAAAAACATACAGCATTTTTTATAACTTAACTTTATTACAAACTGTAATAACAAGTCGTTTTGTCAACTTTTTGGCAGATTGGTACATAAGATAGTTACATGCTTCGTTTAATTCACTTATAGGTCTCCTTAGACAAATTCTTGCAATTCAACAATATTCACAACCTTTCCTTATTTTATAAACAATTTCATTACCAAATTTTACATCCTACCATACACAAATTCATTATAAACCAAGTAAGCCACTACGAGAGCCAACACCAAACAAATTTCAAGATCCTCACAAATTCTTTACCAATTCGTAAACACAAGTTCTTTACAAATTTCAACCATTCTTTACAAGGTGCTCTCTCTCTCAAAAAAAAAAAAAAAAAAAAAACAAAAACAAAAACAAAAACTAAAACAAAAACAAACATAACTACAACCAAAACACAAAACGAACAACACTTAGGCCTAAACTCCCCCTTCCTCGCCTTCGCTAGATACCAAATCTTCTTCTTCGACGCCATCATCCAGTGGGGTTTGGGCAATGTCCCCCTTTCCTGGCCTCACCCTGTTGAAATCCATGCTTGTGAAAGAGCTCCTCCGCTCTATACTTAAAGTTTCTCCAGCCACTATCTCAATACATGCTCATCTCGTGCTTATAATAATCCGACTGTTGAAACCGTTAAATTATCTCTTTTTTGGTTTGCCCCTCCACCAGCTCAGCAGCGGCCACGCTTGATGGTCCAGCACCACCATCCCCCTCTCTGGCCAAGCTCCTTGTCACCGTTGCATCCACGGCCATTTGGAACTCAGAGGATAACTTAAATTGTTCTACTGCCGCAGTACATAGGTCTGGATAGGCAGCCTTCTTAGATGCCATCATTTTGGCCAACTCTACTGTCTTGGCCTTTTCTTCTTCCAAGGCCCTCTCCAACTCAGCGACGTGTGCATCCGCCTCCTCCTTATCTTTCACTACTGAGTCGCATAGCTCTTCATTGTTCACAAGGGCCTCATCTAATCTCTCCTTGGCAGTAGCACAGGCTTGTTGAGCCTCACTAGTCCTCTTCTGCTAGCTCGCTAGCTCAAGCTCTAGTGATATCACCCTGTGGTGCATGACTTCTAGCTCAGACTTGGCTGCTGCCAGCTTAGACGTAACCTCACCCTGGCTCGTCCTCGTGCGCTCAGTCAAGTAACTCTGCACTACTGCCAACACCTCCATCTTTTTTACCCTTTGAGCGTAGGTCAGACCCTTTGCATAGGCGTTCCGTGCCATTTTTCTCCTACCAGTCATCACCCCCCTTAAGTTTTGCACTTAAGCATGTACCTCTTCTAACTAGGCCTTCGGCGGCTCCATTTCCACCTTCGCCCCCACTGCCTTGCCTAAAAGGATAACAGCTAGGGTCGCTGCTTCCATCTACACCGAGCAGAATCCTCTTAGGAGATCGACCTCTGTAAATTGCGCCACACTCCGCATGGTTGCGTCCTCACAACTCCCAATAGACGGTCTGCGACCAACTTCGCTTCGTTCCCATCACTTCCTAGGTTGATGTGTGGCAGTACTCAACACGGTGCCCCTTTCTGCTTCGTTCGCCTGCCTTACCCTCACCTCCTAACTTGGGGGCACTTCTTTGAAGGGTACGTCCTTGGGGGGCAGGTCTGTCGACCGATCGCCCTTTGGCAACCCTTTTTGCTCATCCATTCCGCTTCTTACTCGGCCAATCGGGAGCCCGGCCAAACTTCCCTCCCCCCACCAACCCTTGTCTCTTCTTCTCCTACTTTTGAGGGCCTCTCCGCCGCTTCCTCCTTCATTTTCTTCACCAAGGGTCCTTCTTCTCCGCCCTTTGCGATCACTTTCCTCCTCCTCTTCTTCAATACTAACTCCATCTCCTTTTCACTTCTCTCCTTCAACGAGTCCACTGGCACTTGCAACGGCATGAAATTAGTTAAGTCCTTCTCGCCCAAGGGCTTCGGTCGTGATCGGACCGGCCTCTTCGCGACCAACTTAGGTGTTGGGCCTAATTGTTGCTCCTTGTATTTTTCAGCCATCGCGAAATCACGTTTGTCTTCCGCCTCCTATGCCTTCCTTCTTATCTCCACCTCTTCTGGAGCTGGGTCTCCTTCGGTTGGCTCAGGCCCCAAGTTCAGGGCAAATAGGGCTGAAGGTTTGAAAAGGTCGTCCCACTTCAGTCCCTTCTTTTCCCTTCACTCCTTCACCTGTTTCACTTTCCTCTTCGCCGCCGCCGCCACCCCCAACTTCGGCTCCAGTGACTTGGTGGGAACCTTCCAACTCGTGCGCACCCCCTTCCGCCATTCGTTGACACGTAAAACCATCTCGGCCTCCAACCCTTTACCGAAGAAGGTAACCTTGCCACCAGTCCTCTCCCCGCCACCGCCTACAACGTCACCCAGGTCTCCTGCTGCCTTGAGGCTTTGTAGCATGAAAAAAATTCATCCACCATCATCGCTTCCCCCCCAGTCGCCCGTGGCCACACGATCGTGCAGGCAAATATTATTTTCCACGCATTCGACATTAATTGCCCTCAGGTCACCTCCAGGTGATTTAGCACGTCTACCACTAACTGCAGGAGGGGCAACCTCAGGCCCCCCTGCAACGCCTCTTCATACAAAGTAAACTCCATCTGTTGTATGTCCGATGCCCTCTCATTCGCCGTTGGCACTCTTAACTCCACCTCCGCCGAAATTTGATATCTGCTACGAATCTCCTCTAGATCTTCTGCCGTTAACACGGATTTGTCTGCCTTCGTATGCCAGTGGTTGGGCGCCACTTCGGCTAATGGGTTGGACGCTGCCATTATCGTCGCTGGCACGGGTCCCACCGGCCGCTCCACACCCCTTCCCGCCCTATATTACTTCGCCAACTCCACTGCGTCATCCTCTCCTAATGACCCTTAATCCCATAGATGCTACTTCGTCTTGGGCATCTCTGTTACGATTTTGACAATCGCTTCGGTCGCGGGGGGGGGGGGGGGGGGGGGGAGTTAGGAAATCTGCGATCTCAAAGAGGAGATAGTCCACTGCGACGTAGGAACTCAAGTCTGGAATGCGATGATTTTTTGAAATCAAGTAGGCAAAGTATATAACTCCAAAGGCCCAAGGTTTGCCTATTTTCCAAGGATCGCAATTACAATCGCCAGGTTTGAAAATTTCACAAATGTGGAACTAATGGAAATTTGCTTTGTTCTTTTTTGATATCTGCATTGATCAAGAAAAAAAAGAGGGACAGTCATGTTTCAGTCTGTACTATGATGGTTTACTCTTGAAGAGATTAACCAGGCAGATTAAAGCTATTTTTGTGCACATTATGGCGCAAGATAACTTGCACGAAGTAACTAAATTTCTTCAGATCTAATAATGCTTGTGTGTTCATTCAGATTTCCCCATCTTCTGGAAGCTTGCAATTGATTGATGTAACATGCAGCATTGATGTCATTATACCAGACCTCCCATCAACTTGGAATATCAATAGCATATATGAGGTAATCCCTCGTATTTTTTGCTTCATCTTGTAAAGTAGCCAGTGGAATTTGATTAAAGATGCAAGGCATTTTATTTAACAGCTTAGACTCTGTTAAGATTGTTTTGCCTTTCTCAGGTAAATGAATTCTCGTTTGTTATGGAAGGCATACCTAAAAAAGTGGATTTTTCGGGATTACACCTCAATGAATCATTCCTGTGCAGAAATGTTTTAGTAGCATTCCATTAAGGAGAGAGATAAAGCTAGCAATTTACCTTCTCTACCATTTTAGGGACACAAAACTTAGAAATCAAACCTTCCATTCTTGTATCAAGGGTAGCAAAAACTTTGATGAGCTTCAAAGTGGAAGATTTCACCTGCTTTTAGTAACACATAAATATCCTGTGCAACAAAAGGTATGTTGTTGTTATATCTTTGTGCCTTCGTTGATAATCTTCAATATTCTTGAATGAAAACAACCCACTCAAGCCAAACGCTTCCCTGCCCAACTGTCCCCAAAAGCTTCAAACATAAGTGGATAAGTAACAATTCTGTCTTATTAATTTGTTCATTGAGTTAAAATGTTTTATATGCTTTCTCAGTTTCAAGGTCAAGAAGTTATTTCAAACAGTGCAACCATGTTTTGCTAAGGCATTTGCCCTGCCTTGGGATCTTTTTATTGCTGGGAAGGATGGGTGTTCACATCCAACTATGCTTTTTGCAGACCTGCTGAAAGAATCCATGAACATTATGCCAGTAGAAACTATCCAGAATGTGTTTCCAAATATGAGATATAAAATTGATCAGGCATTTAGTAGGGACTTGAGTTCTGGATTAACTGGTGCTGGATATGAATTATGTAGCCACAAAAATTGTTGCTCTATTAGTACTTGTACAAATCTTATCAAGAGTGAAAATGTTTGAATTGAAGTTCTCCCCTTCATATTCCATGTCTTGTTACTAGTAGAAGCATTGATAATCAGTGTCTGGCTAGTTCAGGATTCATGTGCTGCTCAAAAGCTAATGTAAAGGCTAGTCCCTGGTTGCAAACTAAGTACAAAGAAAGTATTGTTGGAGTTCATGCCTGAAAGTTTTTACAAGTATGAGGTGTGTCATGTTTCTTCTCCTTTTAATTTCTCCTGATTTTACTGTGGGGATGAGGAAATTATCCTCTGTTGCTTAACAAAGTAAAACAGGGATGTTTCATTTTGATCTATGTTGCAGTTATTGAGAATCGGTGGGTATTACATCATAAAGCACAATGACGAAGATATGCTACATAGTGTTAAGGACGTTAATGATGTCAGCTGTGGTAAAGTCGTTATCACTTCTAGAACACTTTTTTGGAGCCTTTCATTCTCTTTCGATGAGATTCTCCCAAATAACGAACTAGCACAACTTCCAAGATTTGTTGATTCATTTGTTAGCAATACTGTGGAGCTCTTTGAATGTCCTCATCAAAACGATCTTCCACTCCTGAGATTGAATAATCAGTTTTTGAAATTCGTCCAGATATCTGTGTTCACCTTTCTACTGATATTGCATGGTGTTTGAAGAAAGATCTTAAGGTATTGGATGAAGTTCTAGCTATGTCATTTGTCCTCACTCAAAGATGCTTGCTAACATTTCTTGGTGCAATAGGACCATGATCACTAGATCAATGCAATCTTAGGGAACTTCTTATCCTGAATTCCAATTGCCAGAGGGGAATTTAATATCTTTCCATGGACATGTGTTGGCTGTTCATAGCTCTGGCTACAGTTCTTTTGCCTCAAATCTAACGCATAAAAGTCCCCCCTGATATTCATTGGGCAAAATTCTTTCAAGTGACAAACAGTATCTGTATCCATGTTTTGGTGGACCGTCACATTGTAATATTCTCTCTTTATGCCTTATCTGTCATCTTGTATTTCGATTTACGTTATCTTATTTCATTGTTTTAATCGATTAGGTGAGGGTTTTTGGTACCCTAAGTAAACATGCTTATCCTATTGGATTTGGGCCTGGCATAATTGCAGCTTTTGACCGAATACTTGTTTTGAGGTATGTGTTTGGCAATATATGCAGGCCTATTATGTTTGTGCTTTATACATGGGAGTATTGTCTTCATGTTGGATGATTTGATGATTGATGTGTTGGTGATACGTAGCTTATTGAGTGCAAACTTTTGTATTTATTATCGACCCACCAACCGAAAAAGAAGAAACGAGCTTCAAATTGTCAACATGCCCTAAAACTTTATTACCTTTGTGTTGGCACATAAATTTCAACAAATTTATGTTTAAATTTCAAATAGAGTCATGACACACATGAAGCCTATGATCAGATTGTTGTAGGCAATCCTTCCCAAAATGATCAACTTGCTCCGTTGAAGTGTATAAATAAAACAACGTCGTATCTCAATGATGTTATTCAAGATGCTCAAATCACACGTGGAGCCTACGAAAGATGACATCTGTAGAGCCTACAGCAAGGACACCACATAGGATGAAACCCCAAAAATCAATCCAACTAATTAGATATACGATTAATCATATAGCAATATCATTCAAAATTCAAAATAGTGCTATCGTTCAATTTGAAATTCAAATTAAGGATGAGGCATTCTTATCACCTGGATGACCTTCTATAAATACGAGGACCATCACACAGATCGGGAATCAGAAAATCAAAAGTGAGAAGATCAAAGAGAGAGAAAGAAATCAAGAGCTAAAGAAGTCGTTAAAAGAAAGAATAAGAGAAACCCAGAGAACTCAAGAGCCTACGCTACAAACGCAAAATGGCGATGAATAGGTAAAGGGTTCCAAACCAAGAATTGTACTTTGTATTCAAGGGTTCAAAACCTATAACAATTTCAATGAAATATTTATTTTTTCTTAAATTGTCTTTAGTTATTTATTTGTTCTTCATTAATTGGAGGTTTCATTTATATAAAATGTGTAATTAACGATCTAGAATATAGATCGGAAATAGGAACCTGCTATTCAAATAATTAACACTGCTTAGTCCAAAAACTAAATAGTGGACATTTATAACATAAAATTTTGAAATGAGTTGAAACACTTCATGTTTCAAAATTTGTGTCTACACTCTGCAAATCATCAGATTCTTGCCCATGGTTCAGTTGGCTATTAGTAGCATTACCATCACATATATAAATTTGAACATTGTTCAACTGTCTCTTTTGCTCTTAGTGGGCATTGATTGCCAGTCGGATCAACAGTATCCTTGGATTAGCTCTAGACTTCTATTCCATACAGCAGACACTCATTAGTGGTGGAGCAGTTTCTGCCATCAAGGCTAGATGTGAAATGGAAGTGGATCGGATAGAGAAACAGTTTGATGATTGCACTGCCTTCCTTGTCAGAGTAATCTTCTATCTTTGTGCAAGACTCACTTGTGCCAAAAATACTTGTACATGCCCAAGCACAAAGACATTTAAAAGCAGGTGTGTACACTTGCATATTTACATAATATATGGACATGGGGTATGTAAAATTTTCTGAAATTGTTTTGACTGTCCAGGTCCAATCTTTCAAGCTCAATGTGGGGCATTTCCCTCATTTGGCAGATTTGGTCACAAGAATTAACTACAACTACTTCTACATGTCTGACAATGGCAACTTGATTACTGCCCCGTCTCAGAAACTGTCTCTTCAAAGATGGGGAAGGCCTTCACTGTTAGAACAGACTGACTGGAGTTGCTTGGAATTGTTAACGATGCCATCTACTTGTGAGTTATTGCATTGTTTATACATAATTCAAATTAAGCATATTATGCATTATATCTATACAAGCTTTTGAGGACTGCAAATTAAGCATCATTATGCATGATATCTATGCCAAGGGGATTAGTGGTTTATGTTGTGCTTTTCTGCTATGTTAATCAGTTTGCAGTATATAATCATTGTGAGAAGATTAGACTGGGAATTATATTTGGGGTCAGTATTCATTTTGTTGTTGCTACTCAATCATGCAATTAACATTTCCTTTGCATTTTCAATTTTCTCTGCAAAATCTTGTAAATGCTGAGAAAAGTTCATGACATGGCCTTCAGTCACTCTTTTCCACAACTATTAGAATTTCCTGCGGTTCTCTGTTAACACCACCATCCATCTTAAAGCATGCTCCAAAGAATCCTTCGATCAAAGAAGCCAACTCCAACTCCATATCTGGTTCCTATTTCTAATACAACAAATTTTATTTCTTTTTTTGAAAATTATTTTCAGGTCATTAGGGAATATAAAAGAAAAATAGTTGTTTTTCCATTTAAGTTGTGTATGAGTTCAAGAGATTTCCGCAAAAGGTTGTATAGGACTTGTTGGTAGTAATAACCCAACTAATTACTATTATGTTGCAAGTGTGAAGATGAAAGTATAGTAAAACACTTTTAACAGAACAAGATCGTGTACAGCCTTGAAATCCCTTAAAATCTTTAAGATAAAGCTAAAATCATCCTACTCTGAAGCACCATTTCATCTAAAATGAATGCGAACTGTATTATTCTCATTATGCTACATCATTGCCATTTAAGCTGTTTTGATGTGTACTTCTAAAAATTTCATCCAATCCTCTTTCAACTGCTACTGTAACTAAAAATTTCATCCAATCCTCTTTTGCTACTGTATCATCAAAATCATCATAAAAATTTCCAACAACAGCATGCTCAAAAATATTCTCATCTAAAAATAAAAAACAATACATATATTTTTTTACTGTTTTCATCTTGCAAGGTTAAAGTTGATTATAAAAGACTAGATCATAACTTTTCCTTATTTCCAACTAAAATCTCCAATACATAATTCGCATTATTGCAACTCCAAATTACTAAACTAAACACGATAATTGAACTTCCCCCCCTTCAAACTAAAACGAAACTTCTGCCGGATTGAGTACTGCACCTGTGAAAATAACCAACCCCGAAACCTCTTCCTTGATCAGGAACAAGAAAGGATGATCCGCAACAAAGTTAACTTTTTCCGGCTCATACAGTGAACATCCCATTAACATGCTGACAGTAATGGCTGCAGCCTCCGTGCCTACCTCGTCTATCTCAACACAAGCTTTATGAAGAATGGCTGAAACAACTGTTTCTGATTTAACATTCAATGATACTCCCATGTCCTCCATGGCCTTGCAAACCTCAAAATCGAACGAGAATTTGAATTTCGGGATCCAAAACTTGTCGAGCTCCGCTTTCCACAAGTTCATGAGGCTCTGATCCAACAACCCAGAATCGGAATTTAGCTTTTCCAAAAGATTTGGAAGTCCGTCTATCTTGTTTGGGAGCAAGAAGAACATAGAGAATCGGGGGCTGCCATCGTTGGTGTTGTCGTAATCAGAGTCGTAATCGGAGTCATCGGTATTGATGTCATCGATTTTGGTGTTGTTGAGTGATTTGAAATTCCCACAATGGTATGGTATTTTGAGGACCTTGAAATCGTTGAATGATCTGAATAGATAGTCTTTTCGACTAGACATGAATGGGGTTGAAATTTTATCTCCTTTGAGAAGATAAAAGTCTCGGTTTTGAGTGAGATTTGCATCGAATTTTTTGGACCATGTTCCTTTGAAGTAGAGTCCGTTTGCCAGAACAAGTTGTGTCATTGGATCTAAGGAACCAGGTTCTAGAATGTTTGTGATAAGCCCTCTCGATGCTTTCTCAGCCCATGTGTTTACTTCTTCTATCACTTCCTCAGCCTGTAATTTATAATATTATGTATGTATTTAGAAACTATGTAATTTATGATATTATGTATGTATTTTGAAACTCTCGAAATCAAATTAAGGATTCGATGCTGTAATCTTTTTACTCTTTTTCAAGACACTTTGTCATGTTTTTTTTTTTTCCTTCTACTAATGCAATATAAAATCTAAATTTATTATATGTTATTGTAGAGAAAATATTTAGAAACAAAAAACCATGATCATGAAACAATGCTGCCCTTATGATTTTGCATTGATGGTTAGATAGTTTTGAAAATATTCCAAAATCATAATACAAAATCAAATGGAGTTATTATTTTAAGACAGATACATTCAACATAATATGTCTTGATTTTCTGGGGAATAAAAAGAAACCCCAAAACTCAATCAAATCAAAAGGAGATCAAAGTTCAAATCAAGGAATTGGAAATTCTGATCCTAAGAATGCGTCTATAGGGTTTCATTATTTTCTTTTTCAAGGGTTTCAAAAAGCTTTGCAAACACCTGCGAAAATATTCCAGAAACACGTTTGAAAATCAAATGCTCAAAGTTCTTCAAGACTGATTTCTTTTCTCTTTTTTTTTCTTCTTTCTATTTAATTTTTTTTTAAAAAAAAATTTCACTTTTAAATTCTAAATAATCTGATAAGTAAAAAAAATAAAATAAAGAAGTTGAAGTCTCTTTTTTTTAAAATAAAAAGTAAAAATTTTCGGATAAAAGTTTTTTAAATTATCAATTTAAACTCTAATATTTTGATTTGTTTTAAATTTAAACTAGGCGATTGAAAATAAATCAAAGAATTAAAGTGTAAATTAGCAAAATTAAAATTTTGGTACATGGGTCAAACCATAGTTTTTTTTTTTGTTGTAATTTTTTCAAAATTTTAATACAAAATTTTAAAAAATTACCAAAAAAAAAAATAAAAAAAATTGTGATCTTTCTTGCTATTGTCAAACAGAGTCGGAAGAACAATCCCTTCTTGATATACCATCCTCCGTATAGAGACCAAAATCGCTAATAATACAAAGATTAAAATGAAAGATATAATTGAAAGATATAATTCTGATCCAAAAAAAAAAAAAAAAAAGGTGAAAGATATAATTACCTGAGTTTGAAAATCAACAGTATTGAATTCACAATCAAATATCTCTCTAAGAACCTCCTCATAACTAGGTTTTAAAGCAAACTCTTTATCAACCCAAACACCATTCACCATAGTAAAAACAGGACCCCTATTCTCTCCATCACCAGCCGCGACCGCCATGATCTTAGAAGAGTTGGAATGAATATCAGAGATAGTTTTGAACCCTAAATGGCCCATCACATGATCTAAAGCAGGGCCAGCTAATCTAGCAGCCACCATGTTTAGAACGACATTGATCGATAATGGAGACAACACTAAGTTGTTCTTAATGCTCTTTCCAACCTCTTGAAGCAATAGATGCTTGGTAATTCTCATGCAGAATTCCATCTTTTGTAACCTCTTTTTTTGTTTGAAGATGGAGTCTTGAGGTAGAAGGGAGTTTCTTCTGGGAGCAAAGATAGTGTAGAGGTATATGTATTGTACAAGGCTTGCCTTGGTTGTTGGTGCCAATAACGTAAGATTCCTTTTGGGACTCTTGAAGCTAGTCTATCACCCGTGCTATGCACAGATAATTATAAATATTTATATTTATTTTAATTTTTTTTAATATATAAATTATGTTTTTTAAGATTTTTTATAAAAATAATTTAACAATCTTATCACTAACAATAGTGTACAAGAGAAATTAAAAAGGCTACTGCAGTAACTATGTATGGGCTGTATCTATAATTGTTTGTATGAGAGGGTTTTAAATACTAATCAGAGATTTTGACCAAATCAATAAATGCAGGCATGTGGATTGGAAAAAGTTAATAAATGCTGATCAGAAGATTTTGATCAAATCAATAAATGCTGAGGTTTTTTTTTTTTTTTAAATCAAAAATTTAGAAAATTAAGATTGAGAGATTGGAGCTCCCACAAGACTTGGGGTTTAGAAACCCCATTTTTCTTAATATATTTACAATTATCTATGTATGTGAATTACGATTTTTAAAGAAATTAAAAAGGCTACTGCAGTAACTATGCATGGGCTGTATCTATAATTATTTGTATGAGGGGGTTTTAAATGCTAATCAAGGATTTTGACCAAATCAATAAATGCAAACATGTGGATTGAAAAAAGTTAATAAATGCTGATTAGGAGATTTTGACCAAATCAATAAATGCTGAGTTTTTTTTTTTAAATTAAAAATTTAGAAAATTAAGATTGAGATATTGAAACTCCCACAAGACTTGGGGTTTAGAAACCCCATTTTTCTTAATATATTTACAATTATCTATATATGTGAATTGCGATTTTTAAATGTCTAGCGTTATTATGAGGGATAATAATCATATGTGTTGGGACTTTTCAAGAAATTCATATGTGTTATATTTCAAAGAATTTTTTTTATATTTGTTCTTAATGCATTAAAGTGTTATTATGAGGGTAAGATTTGGGGGTTGGGAGAAGATAATAAATGCTAAGGTTTTTTTAAAAAAAAAAATCAAAAAATCAGAAAATTTAGATTGGGAGATTGGAGCTCCCATAGGGCTTAGAGTTAAAAACTTCATTTTGCTTAATATATAGTATAGATCCCGGTTTTTTAGTAGTGCAATTACGGTTATATAATGAAATTTATTATTATTATTACTGTATTATTTTGGTTAATGAAATTTATTCTTGGTGGCCAAGAAAAACAGTCAAAATTCAAAGGAAAAAAATACAAGATTTGACCATTTTAATAAAAGAAACACTGTGGCCTGTTTGGCTTGTGTTTCAGGACAAAAAATGAAAACTTATTTAATAAAAATAGATATCAAAAATATAATTAAAACTTTTAAAAATTATTTCTAACCTCCCAAAAGATACAATTCTATAAAAATGATATTTTTTAAGATTTTTTTTTATTTGTTTCACTTTAGTTTTAAAAAAAAACTAACATATCACCCGTGCTATGCACGGGATTAAATTTAAATAAAAAAAACAATCATTCCTAGTTATGTTAAACATATTTTTAAATTGTTAGTATAAAATATATGTAATTTTAAAAGAAAATATTGACATTGCATAATTAAAGTAATAAAAATAAGAATTTATTACATTTGTTCGAAATTCACTGAATAAGTAAAACAAAAAATAACTAAAATCTAAATTGTTATGGGCCTTCCATCAGCATTCTTGCATTGTCAACATGATAGTTAGTATCATAATTAATGAACAATACATATATTATGTATTTATAAAATGTTATAAAGTAAAAAAGTTATACTTACATTTTTTTTTTTACTTTCTGAAAGATATAGACATTCTTCAGACCAATCAATATTTAAAACAAAGGTGACGCACGGTGCACAATCTAGTTGACGTGGCATTGTTGGTACATGTATGATAAATGCATAGGCACGATCTTGGCATGACGCAATATAATCTTTAATCATTCTACCGCCACTATAATCACATTTTTCTTTTTGTGAGAGTTTCTCATATTAAAAAATTAAAAATAAAATTAAAATAGTAAATAAAAAGATTAAATAACATTAAAAATTAGTTAATCACATTTTTATTAACTATTAAACTAACTACAATCACATTAAAAAAAAGAATCATTCAACTAATTATAATCACATTTTTCTTTTTGTGAGAGTTTATATTTATCTAACTTTAATCATATTAAAAAATTGAAAATAAAATTAAAATAGTAAATAAAAAGATTAAATAACATTAAAAATTACTTAATCAAATTTTTTTTAACTATTAAACTAACTACAATCACATTAAAAAAAAGAATCATTCAACTAATTATAATCACATTTTTCTTTTTGTGAGAGTTTATATTTATCTAACTTTAATCATATTAAAAAATTGAAAATAAAATTAAAATAGTAAATAAAAAGATTAAATAACATTAAAAATTAGTTAATCACATTTTTTTTAACTATTAAACTAACTACAATCACATTAAAAAAAAGAATCATTCAACTAATTATAATCACATTTTTCTTTTTGTGAGAGTTTATATTTATCTAACTTTAATCATATTAAAAAATTGAAAATAAAATTAAAATAGTAAATAAAAATATTAAATAACATTAAAAATTAGTTAATCACATTTTTTTAACTATTAAACTAACTACAATCACATTAAAAAAAAGGATCATCCAACTAATTATAATCACATTTTTTCTTTCTGTGAGAGTTTATATTTATCTAACTTTAATCATATTAAAAAATCAAAAATAAAATTAAAATAGTAAATAAAAAGATTTTACATTAAAAAAAATCATTGAACTAATTTTTGATTAATTACAATATTAAAATAGTAAACAAAAGAAAAAGTTAAGAAGGAGAAATTATAATCACATTTTTCTTTTTGTGAGGGTTTATATTTATCTAACTTTAATCATATTAAAAAATTAAAAATAAAATTAAAATAGTAAACAAAAAGATTAAATAACATTAAAAATTAGTTAATCACATTTTTTTAACTATTAAACTAACTACAATCACATTAAAAAAAAGGATCATCCAACTAATTATAATCACATTTTTTCTTTTTGTGAGAGTTTATATTTATCTAACTTTAATCATATTAAAAAATCAAAAATAAAATTAAAATAGTAAATAAAAAGATTTTACATTAAAAAAAATCATTGAACTAATTTTTGATTAATTACAATATTAAAATAGTAAACAAAAGAAAAAGTTAAGAAGGAGAAATTATAATCACATTTTTCTTTTTGTGAGGGTTTATATTTATCTAACTTTAATCATATTAAAAAATTAAAAATAAAATTAAAATAGTAAACAAAAAGATTAAATAACATTAAAAATTAGTTAATCACATTTTTTTAAACTATTAAACTAACTACAATCACATTAAAAAAAGAATCATTCAACTAATTAGAATCACATTTTTATTTTTGTGAGAGTTTATATTTATCTAACTTTAATCATATTAAAAAATTGAAAAATTAAAAATAAAATTAAAATAGTAAATAAAAAGATTAAATAACATTAAAAATTAGTTAATCACATTTTTTTAACTATTAAACTAACTACAATCACATTAAAAAAAAGAATCATTCAACTAATTACAATCACATTTTTCTTTTTGTGAGAGTTTATATTTATCTAACTTTAATCATATTAAAAAATTAAAAAATTAAAAATAAAATTAAAATAGTAAACAAAAAGATTAAATAACATTAAAAATTAGTTAATCGCATTTTTTTTAACTATTAAACTGACTACAATCACATTAAAAAAAGAATCATTCAACTAATTAGAATCACATTTTTATTTTTGTGAGAGTTTATATTTATCTAACTTTAATCATATTAAAAAATTGAAAAATTAAAAATAAAATTAAAATAGTAAATAAAAAGATTAAATAACATTAAAAATTAGTCAATCACATTTTTTTAACTATTAAACTAACTACAATTACATTAAAAAAAAGAATCATTCAACTAATTATAATCATATTTTTCTTTTTGTGAGAGTTTATTATATTAAAAAATTAAAAATAAAATTAAAACAGTAAATAAAAAGATTAAATAACATTAAAAATTAGTTAATCACATTTTTTTAACTATTAAACTAACTACAATCACATTAAAAAAAAGAATCATTCAACTAATTATAATCACATTTTTCTTTTTGTGAGAGTTTATATTTATCTAACTTTAATCATATTAAAAAATTGAAAATAAAATTAAAATAGTAAATAAAAAGATTAAACAACACTAAAAATTAGTTAATCACATTTTTTTTAACTATTAAACTAACTACAATCACATTAAAAAAAAGAATCATTCAACTAATTATAATCACATTTTTCTTTTTGTGAGAGTTTATATTTATCTAACTTTAATCATATTAAAAAATTGAAAATAAAATTAAAATAGTAAATAAAAAGATTAAATAACATTAAAAATTAGTTAATCACATTTTTTAACTATTAAACTAACTACAATCACATTAAAAAAAAGAATCATTCAACTAATTATAATCACATTTTTTCTTTTTGTGAGAGTTTATATTTATCTAACTTTAATCATATTAAAAAATCAAAAATAAAATTAAAATAGTAAATAAAAAGATTTTACATTAAAAAAAAATCATTGAACTAATTTTTGATTAATTACAATATTAAAACAGTAAACAAAAGAAAAAGTTAAGAAGGAGAAATTATAATCACATTTTTTTTTGTGAGGGTTTATATTTATCTAACTTTAATCATATTAAAAAATTAAAAATAAAATTAAAATAGTAAACAAAAAGATTAAATAACATTAAAAATTAGTTAATCGCATTTTTTTAACTATTAAACTAATTACAATCACATTAAAAAAAGAATCATTCAACTAATTAGAATCACATTTTTATTTTTGTGAGAGTTTATATTTATCTAACTTTAATCATATTAAAAAATTGAAAAATTAAAAATAAAATTAAAATAGTAAATAAAAAGATTAAATAACATTAAAAATTAGTCAATCACATTTTTTTAACTATTAAACTAACTACAATCACATTAAAAAAAAGAATCATTCAACTAATTATAATCATATTTTTCTTTTTGTGAGAGTTTATTATATTAAAAAATTAAAAATAAAATTAAAACAGTAAATAAAAAGATTAAATAACATTAAAAATTAGTTAATCACATTTTTTTAACTATTAAACTAACTACAATCACATTAAAAAAAAGAATCATTCAACTAATTATAATCACATTTTTCTTTTTGTGAGAGTTTATATTTATCTAACTTTAATGATATTAAAACATTATTTATCTAACTTTAATCATATTAAAAAATTAAATAAAAAGATTAAATAACATTAAAAATTAGTTAATAACATTTTTTTAACTACTAAACTAACTACAATCACATTAAAAAAAAAGAATCATTCAACTAATTATAATAACATTTTTCTTTTTGTGAGAGTTTATATTTATCCAACTTTAATCATATGAAAAAATTAAAAATAAAATTAAAATAATAAATAAAAAGATTCAAAAATAAAATCAAAAAAACCATTGAACAATATTAAAACAGTAAACAAAAGAAAAAGTTAAGAAGGAGAAATTATAATCACATTTTTCTTTTTGTGAGGGTTTATAAAAAGATTAAATAACATTAAAAGTTAAGGAGAAAACAAAAATAACACTTACTGTTTGCATACGTAGTCACTGAAGTTGGAAGTGTAGAAGTGAGAACTAAAGAAGGAGAAAGCAAAAAGGAAAATCACTGTTAATATTAAAACAATAAACAAAAGAAAAAGTTAAGAAGGAAAAAATAAAAATAACACTTACTGTTTGCATAGGTAGTCACTGAAGTTGAAAGTATGAAAGTGAGAACTCAAGAAGGAGAAAACAAAAAGGAAAACCATTGTTTACAATAGGTATGCGAAAAGTTAAGAAAAATATGTGTATTGGAGAAGTTATAAAGGTTTGAAAGAATTTAATAAGTGTTTATTTATTTTTTTTTCAAAAAACAAAACAAAAAAATTAAGAGGGAAAAAAATTAAGAGCCATTTACATAATAGTTACATGGGTCTCTTGGGGATGCAAAAAAATTTATATCTATTTCTAACCCATAATTTTTTGTGGAGTTCTAATATAATATTGGGGTTGCTTGGTGATTGGTTCAAATATTATAATTACACTATTGATAAATGGAGGAGATAGAGGGTGGGGAAATAAAACAATAAATGAAATGTGAGAGAGAGAGAGAGAGAGAGAGAGAGAGAGAGAGAGAGAGAGGCTATGGCTCTTAATTTACACGCCACCACTTTTGCTTCCCCAAAAGACCCATGCAATCATGGTGTCAATGGCTCTTAATTTTTTTCTCTCGTAATTTTTTTGTTTTGTTTTTTGAAAAAAAAAAAAAAACACTTATTAAATTCTTTCAATATAATTTTTTTCTCTCTTAATTTTTTGTTTTTTTTTTTTGAATGTAATCATGGTGTCAATGGCTCTTAATTTTTTTCTCTCTTAATTTTTTTGTTTTGTTTTTCGAAAAAAAAAAAACATTTATTAAATTCTTTCAATATAATTTTTTTCTCTCTTAATTTTTTTGTTTTTTTTTTTGAAAAAAATAAAATAACACTTATTAAATTCTTTCAATATAAGATTAGGATTGCTTGGTGATTGGTTTATTGTTTTATAATTACACTATTGATAAATGAAGGAGATAGAGGGTGGGGAAATAAAACAATAAATGAAATGAGAGAGAGAGAGAGAGAGAGAGAGAGAGAGAGAGAGAGAGAGGCTATGGCTCTTAATTTACACGCCACCACTTTTGCTTCCCCAAGAGACCCATGTAATCATGGTGTCAATGTAATTGTTATAATCTTTGAACCAATCACCAAGTCAATTTTTTTTTTAAAAAAAAATAAAAAATCAGGAAATTAAGATTGGCATATTGGAGCTTCCACAGGCCTTGGGGGTTAAAACACCCTTTTGCTTAATATATAGTATAGATCTGAAACAAATTTTTGAAAATCAAACCAAATATGGACTCAATTTTTAATTTTGCCTAAGTCGTCATGGAGAGAGTATTTAAGTGCCAAGGTGAGTGAGATTTGAGGTTTGAGTCTATGAAAAGATGTTAATCTGCGTTATAATTTAACTACTAGTATACTAACTGCTATTTTGTATATAAAAAAAACAAATAAATCTTAATTATTTTCTCAATTTAATTTTTAATATTTGGTTTGTTTTCAATCTAAACTATCTACTTATTTTTGCTAAGTAAAACTGACAAAAAAATGTATTTGAGTTATTAAACTCAACAATATTTAAAAGGATATTTAAGACATTTTATGTACACTTGCATTGAATTTAATTGCTAAAATAGCTTTTTTTTATCAGTTTTACCTAGCGAAAGTAGGAGAAAGGTTTAGATTAAGAATGAATTAAAATATTATAATTTAAATTGATAAAATTTAGAGCTTAGGTCTAGAATTTTTTTGTTTTTTCTCAAATTTAAATCAAACACTATCAATCTATTCTTGTTGTGATGGGTAAGTTTATTATTTTTCTGTCTATTTTTTCGATAAAATAAAAAGAGATTATGATATTATGTACATAGTTGTCTTACAAAACTAGTAGTAAACCCGTGCTATGCACGAGACTGATTTATAGTATATAAATTTTTTAATAATGCATCAAGTTCTAAATTTTGTCACAAAATTATAATCATAATGAATAAAGATCATCTTCTCAAATTTCATAAGTAAAGGCAATAATTTAAAAAGTAGAGATGCACAAAATGTTATTATAATTCAACTGATCTATTTTTCTTGAAATAATAAACTTGATTTCTAACTAATGAAATAATATTAACAATAAATAAGATGTTTCTCAATAATCCTAATGTCTAAAACATATATATGCTAAAAAGAATTACTAATAAACTGAATGCCATAAATCTATCTATCTATATTTGTTATGGGTTTATATATATTTTTAATTTATATATATATGGTTATAAATATTTGTGGGTTTGTAATTTTTTTATCACTTTATGCCAAATATATTTTTTATTTTTAAAAATTTAAAAATTGAAAATTTCTATTTAATGCTTGAAGCTCTTGTAAAAAAATAAAAATTCAAATAAAAAAAATCAAATTTTAAATTAGATTTGTGTAGATGGACTTTCAAAAAAATATAATTTGAAATTAGATATTGAGAGATAAAATAAAGATTTTAACTGAACATATAGGATCAAATTTGTTAATTACGAAAGATTTTAATAGAAGCGAGATAGATCAAATTTGTTAACTTTATCTATTTGTATATCAAATTTTTATTTTTATTTTTACGTTTATTTAAAAAAAATAGAAATTAGGAAAATTAGTAAAGGGGACTTGAGAGAATACCAGTAGGAAAGAAAGTGATTAAGAGTTAGTATTAAAGGTTTGGAGGCCTTTCATGTTTCATACTACATTCTTATAATATATAAGAAGATAAAAGAAAAGGAAGGGATTGAACATCTTATAAATATTTTATTTTTATTTTTCATATGTACCAAAATCACACATTAATATAAGTAATTTTGTCTTTCTTATTTGGTCCTTAGTTTTTATTATTATTATTTATTATCTAAGATTAATGTTTTAACCATTTGTCACACATGACCTCAAGCTAAAACTTTAGCAAGAAAGGAAAAACAATGGTGTGCTCATATCTATTGGACTAAGAAAAAATTGTGCCAAAAAAAATTGAAATACAATTAACAACAGTGAACACTCAAATAGAAAAACTCTCCATCTCATATACACTATTTTTATGATTCAAGATTCTAGTTACACACACACACACAAAAAAAAAAAAAAAAAAAAAAAAAAAAAAAAAAAAAAAAAGAGGAAAGAAAGAAAAGGGCAACAAAAACAGAAGTGTCCTCTTTACATAGGAGTCTTTGATAATTTTCTTATTGACATATTGTTTTAAGACTCGTTGGCCATATGTGCTTCCAAACTAAAATTTCTTCCTCATGGTAAAACTTTCTAATTCCTCTATAAAAGCCATCTATTTGATCGTTCCAGTAATTCTCGATTATCCTTCTCATTTATTGTTGTTTGTTCTCCTTGTGACTTAGGAGTATTGTTTGAACTTCAACACTATTGTAACTTGTAAAATACTAAATTTTCTCAAATATAAGAAAAAGAAAAACATATACAAAAAAAGAAAAAAAAAAAATTGACAGATTGCTTTATTGATATGGAATACAAACACACAAAAATTCTTTGTAAAGCAATTGTTTTGTCTATATAATAAGTGAAACATATAACTCAAAAACTTGGAAAGGGGCTTAAAAAATAAATAAAAATAAAGCAATGGCAATCTCTGTTATATCATATATACCAATCTCTAACTTTCTTACGGAATGGCCATCTAGGCAGTACCAATCTAACTTTCTTATGAAATGACCATGGAGGTGATGGTGACAAATAAGGGCAAGTTTTTGGGAGAGAGAGATAGTCATATTTTTATTTTTTTATAAGAAGCAGTGTGAGATTGAAATAAAAATGTAACTATATATAAGGAGGGAAGAGAGACATGTGAGAGAGGAAGTCATGTGAAAGGAGGTTACTTTAATTGAGATAAAGGAAAGAGGTGATAAGAGAGTTTTAAAATTTTTAATTTATCTAAAGTGATAAATATATATTTTTTCTTATATATTTCATGTGGATTGTTGTCTCTCATCTATTTTGGCTAGAAAAAACAGGGTGAGAGAGGAAGAAGTGCCACCTCATTTTTTTAATCTCTCAAAATTATGAGAAATTAGGATTAAATAATTGATAGTCTGTGAGCTTCCACTACATTTGCTTATATAGATAGTATAGATAGATAGATAGATAGATAGATATAGATAGATAGATAGAAGTATAGATAGATAGATAGATAGATAGATAGATATAGATGGATAGATAGATAGTATAGATAGATAGATATAGATAGATAGATAGCAGTATAGATAGATAGATATAGATATATATGTAAAAAGATAGATATCAAATCTAATTTGAAAAAAGATAAAAGTAAAATAAACATCCTTTAAAAAAAAAAAGAGAGAGAGAGAAATGTGAGAATTCAACTGTTGATAATTAAAATTTTTAAAAAGATAAGATATTTATGAGAGATTATGTATGAGTAGAAGATAATTTAATTTTTGTTATATCGAAATAAAGGCATATATATTTTCTTGAATAGTAGCAAAATAAATTTACTTTTTTAATAAAGTTGTAATAGAATAAAATATATTTAATTTTTAAATTGCATGCTTGATGATAATTTTTTTTTAAAAATACATTGATAGAAAATTTTAAAATTGATGGTAGTCAATTGTGATCATTATAGCCAAAAAGAATTTAATAGTGGTCAATCATTAACCAATAATTTTGGATAAAATCATGGATAGCCAATAAAAAATCAACATTTAGCAACTTAAATTTTGTAAAAATTTTTTAAAAAAAAAGAAAAATTCAGAAAAAAAAGTATTGGAATTCCACAAATCATATAGTTAAATATTTTAATTAATTTTAAAATTTAAATGTTAAATCCAGTAATATTATGCCATGTGTAATAATTCAAAATTTAGATAATACACTAATAGATTTGAGTCTTTTTTTTTCTAATATTGTAAAAAAAAAAATTTCAAAATTTTAAATTAGATATGTTTAGATAAAATTTAAAGATTTTAAAATGTTAAAATTAAATATTGTTAGATGTACCAATCACTTTAAGCCAAATATAATTTTGTTTTCAAAAATTTTAAAATTGAGAAATTGTGTTTAAGGTTTGAAGCTGTTGTTTGTGTTTGTGTTTGTGTTGTTAAGTGGGTGCATATTGGTTGTAGATGATCCGAAGAACTCTCATTTGAGAGAGCTTGAAGGAGCAAAAGTGAGATTAACTTTATGCAGAGCTGATCTTCTTGATTTCGAGAGTTTACGCAAAGCCATTAACATGTGTGATGGTGTGATAGACATGAGATAAAGTAAATTAAATTAAATTAAAGATTTGATGAGTTTCGAATCTGATTAAATTGAAAAACAAAAGCAAATTACAAATTAAAAAGTAAGTAAGCCCAAATCGTGTGAAATGTAATAATGAAAAAGATGAAAAGATATGTAGAAAAATTGAAAAATAACGGAAAAAAGAAATATATATATACACAAAAGTAATAAACACTGAAAAAATACATATAAATTAAGAAATAATATTATGAGCATAAAAATGAAGAAAATGAAAAGATATGCAGATGAACTAAAAATATTTAAAAATATATATACACACAAAGTAACAAACACTGAAAAAATGCATATAAAGTAAAAAATAATATTATACTGACCTTGTAATGATTTTTTGCAAATAATCAAACTTGCAAAATGTAACAAT
Source organism: Camellia granthamiana (assembly GCA_036172215.1). Lineage (NCBI taxonomy): Eukaryota > Viridiplantae > Streptophyta > Magnoliopsida > Ericales > Theaceae > Camellia > Camellia granthamiana. The sequence continues at coordinate 42,199 of JAXFYN010001204.1, forward strand.
GGAGAAGATGACTGGAATAAACTAAATAGAGAAATGTGTGTGTGGAAGTTGTAGGAGTTGTTGGTTTCTTTTTTTCTTTTTTTTTTTAAATTGAGATTGAGAGTGAGATAGATATTATTGTGAGTGATGGATATAGATGAATATTTTATTATTTTGGGATAAGTATTATTATGGGTGATGGATATGGATGAATATTTTATTATTTTTTAATTTTATATTTTATATAAGGAGAATGAGTGATTTTATATTTTATATAAGGAGAAAGAGTGAGAAGGCTTGAAGAGTGGGAAGGGAGGTAAAGGGAAGTGCCACGTAATTTTTTTTTTTTTTTCAAAATTATGAGAATTTAGGATTTAAGTTTTAGAGTCTTTTGACTTAACAATTACATTTGGTTATATAGATAGTATAGATAGATAGATAGATAGATATAGATAAATAAT
>JAXFYN010001205.1:0-15760 GCA_036172215.1 Camellia granthamiana
CCGAGTGTAACAACCCTCACACTGTTTACCGATTAATGACTGAATGAGTACCAATTACTGCTAAACTGAGACCGAATATGAAAAGTAATTGAACTGACTGAATTACTGAACTGACTGACTGAAATCTGAAACTGAATCGATTGACTGTATCTGTTTAATTGCATGCTGATCTGTTTGACTGTTTGATTGTCTGTTCATGTTTTTATGTTAAACTGCTAATTGAAGGCCTTATCGGCGGCCGAATCAGAAATTGATTAACGCTTTATGATCATTAGAATTAATGTGAATTTTTGGTGTAATTATCTAAAAACTGATTAGGTATGATTAAATTAGATTAAATATCGATGAATTGCACAAATTAGTCTTAATTGCCAAAATGCCACTTAGTGGCCACTACCTCACACATTTGGAGGCTTGCACACATTGAACCAAAACATCTCCTCAGCCTAATTTCTTGAGAGCAACCGATCTAGAGAGAGAGAAAGAGAGAGAGTTGAATTGTCCTTGTTGATTCGCTTAGAAACTTGAAGGAATTGAAGTGTAGCTTGCAAATTGAGCTTGTGTATCTTACATTGAAGACCTAAGGTAGATCTTTGACCTTCTTCATTGTGCATTTAAGTTCCTTTTAGCATGGATCATGGTAGTTTAAAGAGTTAAGTCAAGAATTGGTTCAATAATGTGGAATTATAGTTCATTCCATGCATGCATGTTTGAATTGTTGAGTTGTGAGTTGATTTCATGGTAAATGTTACATGCATGCTCATATTTATGTTCAAGACCATGATTTCATCTTATTTTGAAAAGAAATGGCTCATTTGAGCTAGCAATGAAGCTTTGAATTGATTTAAAGTCATGCATGTCATGTTTGAATCATGTTCATGAAATTTGGGATTGAAATTGGATTTAATTGATCTTCCTCTGGGCCTTGATTTTACAAATTGAGCTTTGAATCATGTTATTCCATGTATCTACAAGTGTTTTTCCAAGAAATGGGCCCAAAGGAATTGATTTTGATGCATTTGTGTTTGATTTTGAACTTGGAGCCCGAATCTGGATTTTCCAGATTTTGGTCTTCCGCTCGAGCGGGGAGAATGGCGCTCGAGCGGGAAATTTGGGCTCCCAGTACTTTGCACTGTTTTACAGTCCGCTCGAGCGAGGTAATTGGCGCTCGAGCGGGACCTTGTGTCTTACGCTCGAGCGGCTATCGAGCGCCCTATTGAGCGTGATTTTCACCCATCCAGTACTTTTGACTGTTTTGCAGACTGCTCGAGCAGGGTAAGTGACGCTCGAGCGGGAACCTTTGTCTGCATATCCGCTCGAGCGGAGTGACCTACGCTCGAGCGGGACCCTGTTTCACTGAAAATTTTGAAAATGCTTTTAAAAGTGCATCTTTGCATCTGCTTTCCATCCTAGGCATTCCTAGGGCATGTTTAAGGCATCTTAATGAGGATATAGATGTAGAACACACCGAGGCAAATTTAGGGATTAAGTTATTATCTTTCCCAACTGTGAAACTTAGTGTGTGTTCAATCTGTTAACTGTATAGGGTTGGCATTCCGAGGAGACGCTCTAGCTTACTGTAGCCCAGAACTCTGTGAGTAACAATTGTGTAAAGATATGTTCAAAATGATTATCTTCTGAATACTGAACTGAACTGTTTACTGAACTGATATTGTTTACTGAATAAATGTATGTCCTATATTTTGAACTGTACTGTGGCATCCTTAGCACCTACTATTACTGTTACTGTTACAGAGATCTCTGTCGGTTCCCTCGTGGAACCACTACTGTTCACTGATTGATGGCCATCATTACTATTCGGTCTTTAAGACCTACTGCTTACTGTACTGTTATGTTAATGGATGTACCACATATGACCGTTTATTGTACTGAACAACTGATATACTGATTAAAATGAACTGTTTTCATTACTGTAAGGACATTCATTCTAAACCCCTTTACGCTTTATGTTATTCACTGGGCTTTAGCTCACTGCTCATATATATATATATATATGTAGGTGTACAGGCACCAGACCAGAGCTAGGAGCGTGGGGTAGACTTCCTTTTTTGTCAAGCCAGCCACTGTGCCTCACTGCGAGGTTCCGAGCTTGCCAAGCTATAGCTTAGGGGTGTTTTTAATTCCCCCGTCTGTCTCTGTAACTGTCTTGTTTACTGTATAGACTGATAACACTGTACTGTACTGCTTATTAGGGGTTAGACCCCTGTCATGTTCTGGCTGATTGTATATATATTGTGCATACTATTCTGTACTGGTTTCATATGTGTATATGAAAAGTCCTTTTGCATACAGACTGTCACAGCTTATTGGAAATTGTTTTATTACTGTATTGGCTTCCGCCATGCCCCTGTACTCTGTATTACTATTACTGTTAAGCAGGCCTTCGGTAATCTCGGATTACTGGCCAGTTACGGTGCTAAACCCATAGGGGCGGGTTTGGGTCGTGACAGAGTGGTATCAGAGCGATACTTAACCACGAGTTATACCGCACACACGTGCCCAAATGAGCTATAGGGTGTCCTAGAAAAGTAATAGGGCATTACATGAGCATGATGAGTGTGTGGCTATGACATGACTGATTATATGCTAAGGTGTTAACTTGTTTAAAGAAATGACTGCCTATGTTGATAACTGTTACAACTGTTATAACTGCCTATAGTGAAATGGATAATGCAAATGAATCTGAATCCTCATCCACTGAGGCAAGAATGGCAAGAATGGAAAGAATGATGGAACTGATAACTACAAGACTAGAGCAACAACAGAATCAACAGCTCCCACCTCCTTCTCTGGTACAGCCGGAACAGAATGTGAATGTTAATGATGAGGACATAATTGCTCTTACCCAGAAGTTCAGTAAAATGAAACCACCTTCCTTCCAGGGAGTTCTCGAACCACTAAAGGCTGAAGCTTGGGTGCTTGAAACAGAAAAGTTGTTTGAAGTGTTTCCGTGCTCGGAAGCAAATAAAGTACTGTTAGCTACCTTCACATTGCAATAAGAGGCTAGAAGGTGGTGGATGCTAGTCCGTGACACCAACACTGTAGTGACTTGGGCTCAGTTTAAGGAGTCCTTCTTTGAAAAGTATTTTCCCCAATGTGTCAGGGACAGGAAAGTAACTGAGTTTGAACAGCTGAGACAGGGTACAATATCTGTTGCTGAATATGAAGCAAAGTTCACCGAGCTTGCTAGATATGCACCACATATGGTGGACACTGACTACAAGAAGGCCAGAAAATTTCAAGGCGGCCTGAATGTTGCAATACTCGACAGAATAAGTGTTTTAAAGCTACCGACCTATGTAGGTGTTCTTGACCGAGCATTGATGGCTGAGTCGAACATCGAAGCAGTGAAACAATCTGAATCACCAGCGTCTGAATGGCGTGGTAAAAGGTAGGGTTTTAAGTTCAAGAAAGGCAAGAACAACCCGCTGAACAAAAAAGCAAAATACAAGGTCAACGACTACATCTAGTCAAGGGAACCGTTCCATTCCGCCCTGTTCCGAATGTGGTAAGAATCACAAGGGAGTTTGTTATAAAATTTCTGGTGCTTGTTACAGGTGTGGCAAGGTGGGCCACATAGTGAAAGATTGCCCCTCTGCACCTCAGGGCAATAGTAAAGCTACACCAAGTGTGGCGGCATCAACTGTTACACCAAAATAGAACCTTAAAGCTACCGGGAAAGAGCCTATGAGGCAGGGCCGAGTGTTCGCCCTAGTACCGGGAGACGTACAAAATACCGAGACCGTAGTGTTAGGTATCCTCTCTATTTGTACTCAAAATGCATATGTACTGATTGATTCGGGGTCTACACATTCTTATGTATCGCATGCTTTTTCGCGGAAATTGAATAGACCCTGAGAACCCATGAATTACTTGTTAGCTGTATCTTCACCCGTTGGGGGATCTGTAACATGTGCATTTATGTATCCTGCTTGTGAGATCATTGTTGGGGATATGCATCTGTTTATTGATTTACTACCATTGAACATTGATCATTTTGATGTAATATTGGGGATGGACTGGTTAACGAAATATCATGCCACCATAGACTGTGTAACGAAACAAGTAGTTTTCTGTCCACCTGGTTTGCCCGAATTTGTGTTTAATGGGAGTGGAGTAGTACCTCCTCCGTATTTGATTTCATCTGTAAAAGCTGTTAAATTGATTAGAAAGGGGTGTAAAGGATATCTGTGTTCTGTATTGACTGTATCTACTGATGATAATGCTAATGTGAACAGTATTCCCATAGTCAGAGAGTTCCCAGATGTTTTTCCGGATAATCTGCCAAGGGATTTGATTGACAGGGAGATTGAATTCACCGTTGATGTGATTCCGGGAACACAGCCAGTATCTAAAGCTCCTTACAAAATGGCTCCAACTGAACTGAAAGAATTGAAAGTGCAACTGCAAGAACTGTTAGACAAAAAGTTTATCAGGCCCAGTACTTCGCCATGGGGCGCTCCTGTTTTGTTTGTGAAAAAGAAAGACGGCTCACTGAGACTGTGTATTGACTACCGTGAACTGAACAATGTAACTGTGAAAAACAAATACCCATTACCGCGTATTGATGACTTATTTGATCAGTTACAGGGTGCTCAAGTGTTTTCTAAGATCGATCTCAGATCCGGATATCACCAATTGAAAGTTAAACCAGAAGACATTGATAAAACTGCTTTTCGAACGAGGTATGGACATTATGAATTTTTAGTTATGCCCTTCGGAGTTACCAATGCACTGGCTGCATTTATGGACCTCATGAACAGAATCTTTAAACCATACCTTGATGACTTTATTGTTGTATTCATTGATGACATATTGATTTACTCCAAAAGTATAGAAGAACATGAACATCATCTGAGACTTGCCCTACAGACCCTAAGAGAACAGAAACTGTATGCTAAACTGTCTAAATGTGAGTTTTGGCTTGATCATGTTATGTTTTTGGGGCATGTTGTTAGCAAAGATGGAATTTTTGTTGATCCGCAAAAAATTGAAGCTGTAGTGAACTGGCCTAGACCAACAAATGTGACAGAAGTCCGAAGCTTTTTGGGATTGGCTGGATATTACAGAAGATTTGTCAAAGATTTCTCCAAAATTGCCTTACCATTGACTCAACTGACTCAGAAGGGGATATCATTTGACTGGACTGACCAGAGGGAATCAGCGTTCCAAGAGTTGAAAACTCGATTGGTGACTGCACCTGTTCTTACCCTACCTTCAGGTACGGACGGTTATACTGTTTTTAGTGATGCTTCTCATAAGGGTTTGGGATGTGTTTTAATGCAGAATGGGAGAGTAATTGCCTATGCTTCCCGACAATTGAGACCGCATAAAAAGAACTACCCGACCCATGACCTGGAACTTGCTGCAGTAGTATTTGCACTGAAAATCTGGCGTCACTACCTATATGGGGCAACATGTGAAGTATACACCGACCACAAGAGTCTGAAGTATTTCTTCACTCAGAAAGAACTGAACATGAGACAGCGGAAATGGCTAGAACTGATTAAAGATTATGACCTACAGATTTTGTACCATCCGGGAAAAGCCAACACTGTTGCCGATGCACTGAGCCGGAAATCAATTGGAAACTTAGCCTGGTTGCTTACCGAACAAAAAGAGCTGCTTTGCGACCTTGAAAAATCAGAAATTGAAATTGTTTTGCGAGAACAAGGTGGAACAATAGCTGCTATTTCTGCTCAACCGGCATTGATTGAAGAAATTAAAGAAAAACAGCAACAGGATGACTTCTTGAAGAAGATCATCGAAGAAAGGGAATGTAAACCGAGACCGGGTTTCAAGTTTGAAAATGGCATATTGAAATTTCAAGAAAGACTGTGTGTACCGAATGATTCTGAATTGAAAAGAAGAGTTCTGCAAGAGGGCCACAACTCAAAATTCTCTATCCATCCGGGGAATACGAAAATGTATCAAGACTTGAAACTGAATTTTTGGTGGCTGGGAATGAAGAAAGAAATTGTTGATTTTGTATCAAAATGTCTTCATTGCCAACAAGTCAAAGCTGAACATCAACGAGCCGCAGGCTTATTGCAACCTTACCGATACCGGAGTGGAAATGAGAACATATTACCATGGATTTTATTGTGGGATTGCCTCGCTCCAGTAAAGGTATGGACCTTAATTTGGGTTATTGTTGATAGACTGACTAAATCTGCTCACTTCCTACCTGTTAAGACAATTTATAATGCGGACAAACTGGCTATACTCTATATTGATGAAATTGTTAAACTGCATGGAGTGCCTGTGTCCATTGTTTCTGACAGGGATTCGAAGTTTACATCGAGGTTTTGGCAAAGCCTACAGACTGCATTGGGAACTGAACTGAGACTGAGTAGTGCCTATCATCCTCGGACAGATGGCCAGTCAGAAAGGACCATCCAGACTCTGGAGGATTTATTGAGAATGTGTGTCCTTGATTTTCAAGGAAATTAGGAAAGTCATTTGCCCTTAGCTGAATTCGCCTACAACAACAGTTATCATTCAAGTATTGGTATGGCGCCCTTTCGAGGCATTATATGGTAGAAAATGTAGATCTCCAATCTGTTGGGCAAAAGTTGGAGATGGGCCTTTGCTTGGGCCCGAGATTGTATATGAAACGACTGAGAAAGTAAAACTGATATAATAGAGACTGAAGACTGTGCAGAGCCGACAGAAAAGTTATGCAGATGTTAAAAGACGAGATAGAGAATATGAAGTAGGTGATCACGTCTTTGTGAAAGTGACACGATGAAAGGCCAGACTCGTTTTGGAGTCAAAGGCAAGCTAGCACCAAGATATGTCGGATCGTATGAGATTATTGAGAAAATCAATCCGGTGGCGTATCAAGTTGCGCTTCCTCCTGAAATGGAGCATATGCATAACGTCTTCCACATTTCTATGTGAGAGATTATCTCCGGGATCCCTTCCACGTGATTGAGCCTACTCGTGTAGTGTTGAGTGATGACTACACTTACGAGGGAACGGCCTATACAGATTGTGAACAGATGGATCAAGAAACTGAGAAACAAAGAGATTCCGTTAGTGAAAGTCGACTGGCGAAAACCATGGTGGCGTGTATGCCACTTGGGAAAGGGGAAGATGACATGGCTAAGAGATATCCTGATTTGTTTCCACTGGATCCTGTTTTCTTCCAGAATGAAGGTAACTCGAGTTTAAAGGACTAAACTCTTTATAAGGAGGGGAGACTGTAACAACCCTCACACTGTTTACCGATTAATGACTGAATGATTACCAATTACTGCTAAACTGAGACCGAATATGAAAAGTAATTGAACTGACTGAATTACTGAACTGACTGACTGAAATCTGAAACTGAATCGATTGACTATATCTGTTTAATTGCATGCTTATCTGTTTTACTGTTTGATTGTCTGTTCATGTTTTTATGTTAAACTGTTAATTGAAGGCCTTAATCGGCGGGCCGAATCAGAAATTGATTAACGCTTTATGATCATTAGAATTAATGTGAATTTTTGGTGTAATTATCTGAAACTGATTAGGTATGATTAAATTAGATTAAATATCGATGAATTGCACAAATTAGACTTAATTGCCAAAATGCCACTTAGTGGCCACTACCTCACACATTTGGAGGCTTGCACACATTGAACCAAAACATTTCCTCAGCCTAATTTCTTGAGAGCAACCGATCTAGAGAGAGAGAAAGAGAGAGAGTTGAATTGTCCTTGTTGATTCGCTTAGGAAACTTGAAGGAATTGAAGTGTAGCTTGCAAATTGAGCTTGTGTATCTTACATTGAAGACCTAAGGTAGATCTTTGACCTTCTTCATTGTGCATTTAAGTTCCCTTTTAGCATGGATCATGGTAGTTTAAAGGAGTTAAGTCAAGAATTGGTTCAATAATGTGGAATTATAGTTCATTCCATGCATGCATGTTTGAATTGTTGAGTTGTGAGTTGATTTCATGGTAAATGTTACATGCATGCTCATATTTATGTTCAAGACCATGAATTCATCTTATTTTGAAAAGAAATAGCTCATTTGAGCTAGCAATGAAGCTTTTGAATTGATTTAAAGTCATGCATGTCATGTTGAATCATGTTCATGAAATTTGGGATTGAAATTGGATTTAATTGATCTTCCTCTGGGCCTTGATTTTACAAATTGAGCTTTGAATCATGTTATTCCATGTATCTACAAGTGTTTTTCCAAGAAATGGGCCCAAAGGAATTGATTTTGATGCATTTGTGTTTGATTTTGAACTTGGAGCCCGAATCTGGATTTTCCAGATTTTGGTCTTCCGCTCTGAGCGGGGAGAATGGCTCGCTCAGAGCGGGAAATTCGGGCTCCCAGTACTTTGCACTGTTTTACAGTCCGCTCGAGCGAGGTAATTGGCGCTCGAGCGGGACTTGTGTCTTACGCTCGAGCGGGCTATCGAGCGCCCTATTGAGCGTGATTTTCACCTATCCAGTACTTTTGACTGTTTTGCAGACTGCTCGAGCGGAAGTAAGTGACGCTCGAGCGGGAACCTTTTGTCTGCATATCCGCTCGAGCGGAGTGACCTACGCTCGAGCGGGACCCTGTTTCACTGAAAATTTTGAAAATGCTTTTAAAAGTGCATCTTTGCATCCCGCTTTCCATCCTAGGGCATTCCTAGGGCATGTTTTAAGGCATCTTAATGAGGATATAGATGTAGAACACACCGAGGCAAATTTAGGGATTAAGTTATTATCTTTCCCAACTGTGAAACTTAGTGTGTGTTCAATCTGTTAACTGTATAGGGTTGGCATTCCGAGGAGACGCTCTAGCTTACTGTAGCCCAGAACTCTGTGGAGTAACAATTGTGTAAAGATATGTTCAAAATGATTATCTTCTGAATACTGAACTAAACTGTTTACTGAACTGATATTGTTTACTGAATGAATGTATGTCCTATATTCTGAACTGTACTGTGGGCATCCTTAGCACCTACTGTTACTGTTACTGTTACAGAGATCTCTGTCGGTTCCCTCGTGGAACCACTACTGTTCACTGATTGATGGCCATCATTACTGTTCGGTCTTTAAGACCTACTGCTTACTGTACTGTTATGCTAATGGATGTACCACATATGACCGTTTACTGTAGCTGAACAACTGATATACTGATTAAAATGAACTGTTTTCATTACTGTAAGGACATTCATTCTAAACCCCTTTACGCTTTATGTTATTCACTGGGCTTTAGCTCACTGCTCATATATATATGTGTAGACACCCCATTTTTTGACCGTCCTCAAGACCTGGACGTCACCGCTTGAACACTCGGTGATTATCCATGTTCGTGTTCGTTTGGAGTTCCTGGAGTTCTCGGCTACGCGCCTTGCCTCAGGACCTCCGAACTTGACCGTTTTGTGTCCTGGTTTTGCACCAAACACTTGTGCTTTGCCTTGGAGGGGCATGGAATGCCTTGTGAGGCATCCCCACACACCACCGGCAGTGGCTAGAGGGCCACCGGCTGGTTGGTGTTGCCATCGGCACTATATTGTGCCGGTCGGCACTCTTTTGTGCCGGTCGGCAGTCAATTTTGTCAAAATGACAATTTTGCCCTGCCGACTACTGTGCAGTTGCTTTATGAGATATTTTAAGGCAGCTGTCTTGCATTTGTTTCCCCTCCATACACGTGTATGGAGGGATGCCCTCCTTGTAAGGCTTGTTTGACAAGCTTTACAAGATGGTTGCCTATAAGAGAAGGCCTTCTCTCTTGGCATTAGGGTTAGAAAAAGTTTTGGTTAGAAAGGTGAGAAGAAGCTCTGGTTTTAGGGTTTGAATCCTATATCTATTCTATCTCTCTTCTTCTCTCTTGTTTGTGTGACTAGGTGTTGTGTCTTACTATTGCACTTCAACACCTAGTGCTTCACCTTCCCTTGCTACTGAGGTCCCAAGAGGTTATTCTTGCTGTTCTTGACTGGTTTGGAGCTCAAGGAAGCAACAAAGTCAACATTTGTGAAGAGGGTTAACAAGGGTGAGAAACTTGCTTTATTTACCCCATTCTTGCACTCCTTTTTTACCCATCTTTGAACTGTTTTGTGCTAGGTGTTCAATACATAAAAGTTCTGTTTTTTAAGCCTCTTTATTGTTTATTAAGAGTGCTTGGTGGTTTGGGTGGGTTTGACCACCCTTAGGCCTTGAAAAGGCCACTTTATGGTGCTATTTTGTTGAGATCCGAGACCTTGGTGCTTGGGCCTCTTCACCACTGAAATCTTGAGGGGTTTTAGTGGTGAAGATGGTACCTTGAGGTCCCAAGAAGGAGAGGGCCACCCCCTCTCCTTGATGTCCTTGAAAAAGGGCAAGTTTTGGCCTCTTGAGAGAGCATAGTGTTGTGATTGTTTGTTGAGGCATGTCTTGGCTACATTTTATGTTTATTATGCCCTAATATGACATTGCTAAGTGTTGGTTTTAGCACTCCTTGCATGCTTTGCATAGTTGCTTTGTAATGCCTTAATAGTCCCCTAACATGCCTAGGTCGTATGCCTTTATTTCTAGCATGTTTTAGGCCTAGATCCATGAAGTGTATATGCTTATTTTGCCATGCTTTAGGTCTGTCCATGCTTATTTTTGGTCGGCCCATGACTTGCATTACATAGCTCCCTTTGCATTTGGCTTGTTGGCCTTAAGAGCATGAGGGTGTAGCATGCCTTGCTTGCATCATTTTGATGGTTTGGAACCATCTAGCATGCTATTTCAGTCCTTTGGTGTGCTTGTATGCTTGCCTTAGTAGCCTCTTTAATGCTTTAAAAGCATGTGTTGTATGCCTCATGTTTTGGTCATGTTGCATGCCTTTGATTTCAAGCCTCTTAGATGCCATCTAAGTAGTCTTTTGGGTTTAGTTTTATGTGTTAAAACTCTGTTTTTAGTTGGTTAAGTATTGCCATGTGTGGTTGTAATATGTGTGGTTCAATGCCCCATTGGTTGCCTTAAGTACTTGGGCCACTTGTTGCATGTTTGACTTGCTTTGTTGCATGATTGGGCACCATGTTTTGCATGATTTTCAGAGCTTTCTATGCATGCTAATTGTCCATGTTTAACTCATTTCAAGTGTGCTTGAATGTTGTCTTGTTTATGCCTAAGTGTTGGATTATGTATGCTTGCATGTGTACATGTATTGCATATATCTTAGTCTTCACTTCTATAGCGTTTGGCCACTGTTTTGAGCCTTTTTAGAGTTGCCCAATTCATGTTTAAGTCCATCTTTCAATCGGTTTGCACGCTTATCTTGCATGTTCACTTGTATGTTTGCATAAGTACATTGCATTGCTTATATTGCATATAGATGACATGCTTAGGACTTCATTGCATTGCATTGTGCATGATTGGGCCTCTTGAAGTGTGTGTGATGGGAGGTTTGGCACCCTTATGTGTTTGTTTGCTTGCATGCATTTGAAATAGAAGTTGCACTCTTGGTTCTTTGGGCCGTCATGCATGGAAATGCGTGATTGGTGGTCCGAGAACCGAGGCACATCTTCCTTTGAGTCAAAAACATGATAAGGAGTTGTGTTTGGTGCATACATGCTTTGAATTACATTGCCATGCAAGTTGTGTCCTCTGCTGCTGTGAGTTGCAGGGTTCTGCAGGCATTTTGTGCCGACCGGCACTGTTTAGTGCCGACCGGCAGTCTACTGGCAGCCGATGGATGAATTCAGTGCCGGTAGCCCACATCCTTCAGCCGGTGGTGTTCTACCCCAGCCGGTGGTGATCTCCAGTGTCCAGGGAAAGTATTCCTGAATTTTTGGCAGTCTTCGGAGGAGGGAAAGCAGGGAAAACAGAGGCAACCATGCATGGCAGTGCGATTCCGAGCGGGTCCCGGGCGCGTGATGCATCTTGCCCTCTTCCGAGGCATTTACTGCTTTAATTAACTTAGTAAATTTTGTTAATTTAATTTAGTGAATTTGTAATATTTAATTAGCTTGCATAGTTAATTATTTGTATTATTCTTTTGGTCCCTCCGAGTGAGGGGCATAATTGTAATAAGTGTGGGTGTGTGGGTGTATGTCTTCCAACCCCCATTTCTTTCTACCCTTTTATTTACCTGCTTATGATGGTAGATTAGGGCACATCTATTTAGCATACCTTTATGCTATGCATGCGTGCATCCATGCATTTGTCTAAACATGCATCGGGCTCGGCACATCATACAAACTGCATTGTATTTTCAATTCCAAATTAAATACGTGCATCGAATAAAGTGCATTTCACATGCCATCTTTAGGGTTAGCCGAGCCTACTCTAAATTGCATCCTTGCCTGTGTTGCATTAGCCACTTAACATGACCTAGGGACATGCATGTCTACTAACTAGTTTTCTTGTTTTGGCACGGAGTACGATGTAAGTATTTTACGCTTTAGCATACCACATGCGTGTGAATATTGCCATGACAGTATGCTTACCATGCGACTAAGTGCTTATATGAGATAAACTGCTTGAATGCCTGTGGGGTGGAGGTTGGATTGCCTGAGTTGGGAAAACTCGTTGAAATCCGTGTTTAGCCTACTTGCCGAGTAGCAAATTCCAATGCATTTTCAAAACCAACGGATATGCAATGTTTATTTCCAAAATTAGGCAATCTAGTCTATACTTGTTTGCTGCGCGCATAACATAGTAATTCTAGGCTAATAATTGGAATAAGAACGCATAACGTTTTCGAAAACGGATATCACGGTTAGTAGAGGCCGGTCTTCGGACCGGGCGAAAGGGGTGCTCATAGCTGACCTTCCCCGATCCGTACCCAAGCTCCCGAACCAAGACCACTTTGGTGATGAACGGACATGTGGCCTTCGGCACCGAGTCAGGGTTTCCTAAATTTCCCATTTTAGAAATATTTAGGTGGCGACTCTGTATCTGGCAAAGCAGTCCATGTTTGGCACTACTTTTCAAAAATCTGTTTTCTCAAACGATTTGCCAGAGTTGGACTCTTTGGTTCAGATTAAGAACCGTGACACAAAGAGGGAAGTGTCCGAGCTGTAGCGCGAGGGCCCCCCCTCCGCGAACATGTTACAGTTTCTGGCGACTCTGCTGGGGAATTTTAGAGAGCTTGACTCGAACTCGTGATATCCTGTTTGTGACTACACTTATGTGTTTCTTTGCATTGCATGTGCATTGGTGCGCCTAGGACACCGTGTTGGCCATCTGCTATTCCTGAGCGGTTTGTTGGAGGCTTGTCTTGTCAAGACATGACCATAAGGCTGACCGGTTGCGGGGCTCTGCCAGTATGGGAACACAAACCCCGGTTTTACCGGGGCACCCTTTTTGACCATTCGACCTAGTGCATATTCGGATCCATAGTGACCATCCCCAAACTAGGACAGGTTGCTTACCCAATATAGGTTGTTTGAGACCGCTGCGTGCGTAGTGAAACCCTAGCTCCTGACAAAATCGGACAGGGAAACCCTACCCAACATAGGGGTGTATTGGCTCTCTTTTACCTGTTATGTGCTTTTAGAGTGTATCTCTGCAGGGAACGCATGTATCAGTTTGCAAGTTTGGGTATCCGGCCTGAGGGCACCTGTATCAGTATTGTCGAGAATCAGTTGTGTCTACGGGTATCAGTTCAGTTTTGGATAGTGATTTCTGGGGAACAGTGTTCAGTAGTAAAGTACAGTTGTCCCAGCTACACCCGTGTTTGATCTGTTTGGGGCTGAAATGCTGCTTGTTTTCCGTTTCAGTTCAGAAATCCAGAGGGTCAATCTAGAACAGCTAGTGTCTTCTCCTTGCTGAGGCAAGACTGAACATGACGCAAAATTCAGAAGAGATCGTGGTCATGACGGCCGCGTTGAGTCAAGGAATTACCCTGCAGGATGAGACTACTGTTGACATGTCGCATCCGCCCATGGTCGCCTGCCGCACACCCCAATTTGGACCCCCCAACTATATCAGGCTCGCGAGCCTACTACGTTTGAACTAATGGGAATGATAGGTGATCTTCAAAGGTCCATGGCGGGATCTCTGCCTATGGGATGTCTGTTTCGCCACCAGCTGCACCATATGTCGGAGGCTTTATACCCCCAGCAGCCCCCACTACTGGGACGGATTGTAATTGAACTTAACCAACCGGAGATGGCCTCCGGCTATGGCAACGACGCATCAAACCAAGTTCCAGATCAGGCCGAGGCCGGAGACAAAGGCAAGGATGAAGGCAGATGCCGACACCTATCGAAACAGCTACTGTGGGCAGTCGAGGCTTTGAAAGCCGGGGGGATGAACAAGCAACAGACATCTGCAGTTGTGACAAAAGCTGTGGAAGATGCTTTCCCCACTCCGCCTGAGGGCAGTTCCAGTCAATCAGAGAACCGGGATAGGGCCCCGTCACGCCAAAAAAGCCTCTTCCCGCTGCTGACCTTGCATCCGGGAAGGATCAGAGATCCAAGGCTGCACCCGCCGATCCGTTCGCTAGTGCATCTAGCAAGAGTGCTCAGGCTCCGAAATACCTGCCCCGAGGGCGCAGGGTCTTCCATCCTCTTTACATGCCTCTGTCCAGGGCACTTTTGATTCTGGCCAAAAAGGGGCATCTCACACCGCTCGAGCCTAGGCCGCTCCCCAAACCCCTTCCAGCAGGCCATGATGCCACTCAGTACTGTGCGTACCACCAGCAGACTGGTCATGCTACTGATAATTGCTTCCGCCTCCGTCATGAGGTACAGGATTTGATTGACAACAAGGTTATCCTCCCGCCTACCTCGGCCAAATCAGTCACTATAGAATTCTTGGATTTTGAGGACACAGATACCGAGGACACAGATACCGCAACTGTGTAATTAGAAGGTGACCGCCTGCGGGCAGTGTCTGGTACATTTTTGGATGTGGCGTTTGGCACGCATTTTTGAGCATCTGCCAACGCTAGTTTTGTAAATCCTGACTTGGGTGTCGAGTCAGTCTTTTGTTTTGTTTGAGTTTGTCTCTCTGTACTGAGTCAGGTCTTTTTGCTTACAGGGTCTGTCTTGTTGTAATGAGTCAGTCCCTTTTGTATAGTATATACCAGATGATTCCGGGGTTGTTGCCTCGAACACACCATTTTACCTTGGCATTACCTGTTTTGTTTACCCCTTTGAGTCTGTCTCAGTTAAGGAGCCGGTTACAATCAGGGTTTTGGAATGAAACAGCTGCCGGCTACCTCGTTTTCATGCTTGCTGTCAGTTTGAGCTAATTGTGCCGGAAGATGTGAATGGAACGACGGTACATTCTACCTACTCTCTTGTGCCTTGAACTCGTTTTAATGACCTAAGTTTTTCAAAACCTTTTTTTTTCGTACACTGCGGTGATAAAAACGAAGAGGAAGGAATTCCTCGGGTTTTCGCAAAACTTTGACCGAAATTGAGAGAAAGAAAAGCACGTTGAGCTTTTAATGAATGAAATCATGCCCGTCAGCGTGAGTACTGAGAAGGACCCTGGCTTGATCCAGACTGGTTCCACACTAATCTTTAGCGCAGGGTGATGTGTCGCTTCCTTAAAAACTTTTCAAAAACAAAATATTTCGCGCGGTCCTGTGAAGACCTGTGTGGAATCGCTCTTGAGATTGTGCAGCCTAGGATCGCTCTCAGCCTCAAGGTTCAATCTATCTGTTTCCGAACCTGGAATTCGTTCAGAATATTCAAGCAGTCAGCCGGCCGTGTAATGCCCGTATGGCCCAATTTGAAGCAGCCCTCGAGCAAGAGGCCTCAAAGTTAGATCAAGAAGATCAGATCCCCACCAAGCAAAGCTCGAGAAGCAACCATGAAGGACTTTTTCT
>JAXFYN010001206.1:0-42363 GCA_036172215.1 Camellia granthamiana
TTCCTTCAGAACTGCCCGCAAATCCTCTGTACAGGCGGAATAGGAATACCTCGACGTCGTCTCCGGACGTGAGGGTCTGTAAGTGCTATCTTGCGCGCTGGACTTCTCTGCGTGCAAGTCGGAATCATCATCTCTGTAGCTCCTGGTAATAGAGATTGCCGGAGTATGCCTCTGACTCTGGCTGGCTGAACGGCGGGAGGGGGCTGAACGGCGGGAGGGGGTGCGCTCACTGTGGTCACCCACTCCAGCTACACCCTTCCCTTTGTAACGCCGCTTGAGCTCCTCCATCTCTGCCGCCATTCGCCGGATGACGGCATCTTGGTCCCGCAACTTGTGTTCCAGGCGTCTGGAGTGTGACTCTCTCCGCCGCCGGTGACCGTCTGGACTATGAGAACGGCCATGACTTCTTCCGCGCTTATCCCGCGCGTCTCCCGCCTGTCCTCCGGTGGCTGTCTCCAGGTTCGCCATCGGAAGGATGGACGGGAGTCCTTCTCTCTGCCGGACAAACTCCGGGGTGGCTCCATCGACGGCGGACAACGGAAACTCTTCGTTGTGCGCCATGAACGGCGATCAGATGAACCCAGAAGACAAGGTTTTATCTGCAAGTTCCCACAGACGGCGCCAATTGTACGGGGAGGAAATATTCCGACAACCCGCACTTCCTTTCTTCCAAGCTCCTCAGCTGTCCGATCACCTGAAAGCACAAAGGCGGTGAGCTACCCGGCGGTGTGTGGCCGGAAAACACCTCCGACGCTCAAGTTAGAATCTCACACACCTGGGAAGACAACTAGAGAGAAGGGACTGTGTTTGAGTGTAAGTCTTACTTACAAAAATTGTCCATCCCCGTAAGGGGTGGCGCAGACTCGTTTATATACCTCTCTGCGCCTCATATCCACTCCCAGTGATCTCTCAACACGTGGCTTCTGATATCCCATCTGTCAGCACACACACCATGCCTCTGTCAGCTCACACCCTACTGAACATCACCTAATCCCAACTGCCAGCCTACTCTGCTGAGCCCGGCAGCCGAGCTGCCTTATCTATAGCCGGGCTGGGCTTCATGCCCAAACTTGAGAGAACCGGGCTAGGCAGCATCCCGGCTGGACAGTGCCCGGGTATCTCTCATTCACCCGTGTCAGCCTTCCTGCCGAGCACACTCATAGCTCGGTCGTCTACGCCCTTCCTGGCGCTGGTCACTTGCTTGATTGGTCGGCCTCCCTGCCGAGCAGCCAAACAGCTCGGGCGTTGGCGCCTTTCTGGGCGCCGGATTCTTCAGAATGCTGGGCTTGCTTTCATCCAAGGCACGCAGCTCGGTTCACACAATCGGTGCCTTAACCGAGCACCTTCTCGGCCCAGTACCTGCTCGGCCCAAATCTTGCCCGGTGTCACTCTGTCCGGCCAAATCTGTCCGGCACGGTACCAGATCATTATTTTCCCACTCAATTGCCCCTTAATTCCGTCCGCTCTAGCGTGACAGGGATTACCTTCTCCAACCGGGGTATCATTTCCTCGGTCCCCGGCTTTTCAATTGGTAACCAGGCTGGATGATCCTCTGTCTTCGAACTTGCCCGGTTTGCCCTCAAACTTGCCCGGTTTGCCTTCAAACTTGCCCGGTTTGCCTTCAAACTTTCCCGGCAGTCTTCCCGGTCGATGCTACATCTGACCTCGGTGTCAACTCGTTTTCCCCGGCTGACGTATCAACTGCCCCTGTCTCTTCAACTCTGACGAAGTCATTAAATGGGGGCACGTGGCAGCTTCTTATTCGTCCTCGAGCAGCCAACCGGCTGCCGAAATTCAAAAATCTTGGCGGTTAAACACCTTATATACAGGCCATCCTCACCTTCTTTCCTTTCCTACTGCCATTTCAGTACTCCAGACGCTCCAGAGCTCGTGCCCCTTCCCTTTCCTGCCATTGCTGCGTTAGTGCCTCGAAGAAGTCCTCCTCGCCGTCTCCTGGTAAGTTCTTCTATTTTCTCGCCATTTTCTTTCACATTTCACACATTAGGGTATGAAAATACAGCTTTTAGAACTTAGGCACCTAAAAACATCCCAAACCTTCCATAGTTCATGGTGTTCTTCATTTCTCCTGAAGAACAGCGAAGAACTGGGGCGGACCGGGCTCCTGGCCTCCATTTGATCCAAAAGAACCACAGAACCGAGCAAATAACATGTTTGTAGTGAATATAGTAAAAACCGAGATAGTGGGAGTACTTGGTCGTCCAGCCGGGCTAGTATCTGATCCGTTTGGGCGACTGAGCTCTCTAGCAGCCTTGGGAACCGGGGTGGTTTGGCACGCCTTCGGACCGAGCTAAAGTCAAGCTTGGTTTTGCGAGACCGCGCTCACACTTACCCTTGCCATCCTTTTCCTGCAGAGTCCAAGTGGACCATTAACCATTCTGAAGCTCTCAAGACCGAGCAATCATCCAGTGCCAAACCACCACCGAGCTACATTAGGACTGCCTCAAATGGGGAAGTACCGCTATATGGTAGACACCCCGGCTGCCTTAGACGCGTTCAGGGAGGAGTACGGCATCCCGGCCGATGTCCACCTCGAACTTGCAGCCGAGAAAACAACTCCTTGGGGAAGAGCCGAGCAATGCCCCTTCACCGTGCTCTCAATAGTTGAGGGAGGCCTTCGCTTTCCACTCAATCCCCTGATCACAGAATTCCTTCGCCGCACCGGGCTTGCACCAACCCAAGTGTCAACAAATACATACCGGATTATTAATGGGGTTCACGAATTAAATAACCGGCTTGGCACTCAACTAGGCTTAGCCGAGATCTTAAGGCAATACACCATGGGCCACACCGGGGACGGTCTTGCCTACTACCTGAAAATAAGACCGGGCAAGGAAAAAATAGTGACCGGCACCCCAGATAAAGACTTGCACGATGACGACTTCTTCTGGGTGTCTGGTAACTATGAAACGACCGAGGTACCGGGCTGGTTTATCAGCAAGAACTTCGGTTCTTCATGTAAGCCGCGCTTTCTTGTTCGGTCAATCCACTATTGATTATTCTTTACTTAACCATTTTTCTGTTTCCTTTGCAGCAATCCAAGCACTGCAAGCAAACTACCAGTTCCCCAACACCGAGTCAATCCGAACCGTGCTCCGCTACAGGCACCGGGATTGTGACGAACTGCTGGGATATCAAGCTACTTACAGATACTCTGCTCCTCGCCGGGGTAGAATCACTGACTTCCTGCGCGAGCCAACTCCTCCTCCGGATCCAACTTTACCTGACATCCCCTTAATCCGGTTGACCGAGGAACAGGAAATGGCCAAGCAGAGTCGAATCCGAAATTTGCTAACTGCCACTTCAGCCGAGCTACCGGGCGTCAGCACTCCCTCATCCGCGGTCGGTCAATCCAGCGGCGCAGTGATTGGCCTCGCCACACCTGCTACTGGCCAACCCCGCCGAGAACCTGCGCAGCGCCGGGGTGGAAAAAGAGCTCGGCCAGATCCCTCAGCCGAGCTGGTGGCTGAGCTAGAAACCGAGTAACCTGCTGTGCAAGCCGGCACCGTACCGGCCTAGCGCCCGCTGTTGAAACACCGGGGTGCTGACATCCCGGCCAACGCCTCGGTCAAAGGTGACAAGGAACATCTGTTGGCCTTCGACCTGTCAAAGGCACTATTACTGCCGACTGACGTGGTTGGAAGTGACCACGTTCCAGACACCCGGCTGGTCAAATCGGCCGTGAAGTCAATGACCAGGGTAACTGGCTTATTTTTCTTCTAAAAATCTCATAAGTGTTTGCCCGGTTTCTTTGCTGATCAAGTTTTCTACTTGCAGGCCATCCAGAAACAGCACCTTGTGATGGAGCGCATCCACCGACTTAGGCAGAGGGCAACTGATACAGCCAGCCAAGTTGAGAGCCTCCAGACCGAGCTGGGACGGGCAAAGGCATCATTCGACCGGGCTAGCACCGAAAACAACAGACTGCTCGGCCAGCTGAATGAAGCCGAGAAGAAACGAGATGAACTTCAAGCCGAGCTCACCGCACTGAAAGAGTCCAGGGACAAAGACTGCGAAGATGCCAATTTTCCTCCACACCAAAAGCCTTTCTGCCGGTCTACCTTGTGCCTTATGCCAACGACGTCTTCACTGCGTTGCAGGCAGAGGCCGAGGAAGAGCTTGCTAGAGAGACTGCTACAGACGCCGGTGAAGGAAGCAGCCCCGAGCAGAATGTCCAGAATGAGCCCGGTGATCAAGAGAGGGCTCCACCGGTCAACATTGAAGATGAATTTGACAACCTCTCCCCCCTTGCTTAGTTTCTCTTTGAACTTGCTTTTGTTTTTAATGTAACCGGGCTAAGTTTCCCACTTTTGTACACATTTCGCATCAATGAAAAGCGTTATTTTTATGAAGTGTTTTCACGGTTCGCTTGAACTTTCTTCATTAAAACATCAACTCACTGAACCGGGATACATCACCTCGGTTGGGAGACCAGATCATACCACCTCCAACCGAGGTAATTCATCTCGGCAAGCAGTATCTACCTTGCGCAAACATTAATCCATCCAACCGGACTAAACATCTCGGTTGGGAATTTAAAGTTGGACAAAACACCAACTCTTCCAACCGGAGCAAAACATCTCGGTTGGAAATAAAAAGTTGGACAAAACACCAACTCTTCCGACCGGACAAAATCATCTCGGTTGGGAATTCCAAAGTTGGTCAGAACACTAACTCTTTCAACCGGAGCAAAACACCAACTCTTCCAACCGGGGCAAAACATCTCGGTTGGGAATCCAAAGTTGGGCAGAACACCAACTCTTCCAACCGGGGCAAAACATCTCGGTTGGGAATCCAAAGTTAGGCAGAACACCAACTCTTCCAACCGGAGCAAAACATCTCGGTTGGGAATCCAAAGTGGGCACAACACCAACTCTTCCAACCGGAACAAATCATCTCGGTTGGGAATCCAAAGTTGGGAAAACACCAACTCTTCCAACCGGAGCAAATCATCTCCGTTGGGAATTCAAAGTTGGGCAAAACACCAACTCTTCCAACCGGAGCAAAACATCTCGGTTGGGAATCCAAAGTTGGGCAAAACACCAACTCTTCCAACCGGAGCAAATAATCTCGGTTGGGAATCCAAAGTTGGGCAAAACACCAACTCTTCCAACCGGAGCAAGACATCTCGGTTGGGCATGCTTAATTTGAACAAAACATCAAATTGCGAAGGCAAAGAACACTTGTATATATTGACAAAAAGAGTTACATTCTGAAGTGTAATGCAAAAAGATCCTTTGCGAACAAAACAAAAGCTATAAATAGTACACTTTGAGATTGGCCGCATTCCATGGCCGAGGTATTGCTCTACCATCCAAGTCCTCCAGGTGGTATGCCCCCTTGCCCGCCAGACCGGTTATCTTGTATGGTCCTTCCCAGTTTGCCCCTAGCTTGCCTTCTCCTGGCACCAGGGTATTTCCCATAACTTTCCTCAGGACCCAATCACCCACCTTGAACGGTCTGGGGTGCACCATCTTGTTGTACTTCCTGGAGAGTTCTTGCTGGTAGGCTGCCACATGGATGACAGCCTTTTCCCGGCGCTCTTCAGCCAGATCTAATTCCAGAGCAATAGCCTCGGTGTTCAGAGCAGGCTCAAAGCTTTCACTTCTGAGGGTGGGCATGCCGACTTCCAAGGGAATGACTGCCTCCATGCCATAAGCCAAAGCGAATGGAGTTTCCCCGGTAGAACGCCGCGGGGTGGTCCGGTATGCCCAAAGGACGCTGGGAAGTTCCTCGGCCCACTTTCCCTTTGCCTTTTCCAACCTTTTCTTTAACCCATCCAAGATAATCTTGTTCGACGCCTCGGCTTGACCGTTGGACTGTGGGTAAGCCGGCGTGGAGTTGTAGAATTCAATCTTTAAATCTTCACAAAAACCTCTGAATAGGCGACCGTCAAACTGGGTGCCGTTGTCAGAAATCAAGATCTTGGGGACGCCAAACCGCGTTACCACATTCTGCCAGACAAACCTTTTCACGTCTTTTTCCTTGATAGTTGTCAAAGGTTCAGCTTCAACCCATTTGGTGAAGTAGTCCGTCGCTGCGATAAAGAACTTGCGGTTGCCCGGTGCAGATGGGAGGGGTCCCACTATATCTAGCCCCCACATCGCAAAAGGCCAAGGGCTGGTAAGGGGAAGAAGTTCTCTGGCCGGCTGGTGGATCTGGTGTGCAAATTTCTGGCACTTCTCACATTTCCGGACATATTTTTGCGCGTCAGCTTGCATGTACGGCCACCAATAGCCTTGTGAAATAGCTCGGTAGGCCAAGGACCTGCCCCCAATGTGACTGCCACAAATGCCTTCGTGAATTTCGTGCAGGAATGCATCCACACTGCTCGGGTGCACACACTTTAAGTAAGGACCAGTGAAGGACTTCTTATCCAACGCGCCAGATGGAGAGAGCCAAAACCGCTCTGACTTCACCCGGCATTTGTGTGCTTCCTTCTTCTCGGTTGGTAGAATCCGGTCTCGGAGGAACAAAATGATTGGATCCATCCACGACGGACCCAGCTCGGCGCAGAGTACTTCCATTTGCCCGGGATCTTCAATGCTTGGTCGTGGAAGAAAGTCAATTAACAAGGGAGTTGGAAACGTACTGTCTACCATCGATGCCAGGCCGGCCAGCTCATCAGCTCGGCTATTTTCTTCTCGGCCGATCTGTTGAACTCTGATTGCCTGAAACTGCTTGATGCGTTCCCTGACCAGAGCTTGGTACTTCGCCATGCGGTCATCCTTTGCCTCGTAAATCCCAGAAACTTGGTTAACCACAAGTTGGGAGTCACTGTACACCATTAGCTCGGCAGCCTGCATCTGGATTGCGCTCTTGAGCCCGGCCAGAAGGGCCTCATACTCAGCTTCGTTGTTAGATGCTGGGAAGCCAAGGGTGATAGAATGTTCAATGGTTAGGCCACCTGGGGAGATAAGAACAATACCTAGCCCTGCACCGTGACGATTGGACGCCCCGTCAACAAAAGCTTCCACATTTCCTCCACAAAAAGCTTCCAGCAATCTGATGGATCCTGCGAGTGGTGAGGGGTGTTATGATCAAGGTTGCTCGGCTGTCCGGTTTCAAGTTCTGCGTTCACTGGTCCCACTCCAGCCCCCCTTGGTGATTCGGCACCGGACTCAGCAAGTCGGTCTGCCACGCCTAAGTCCGTAGGCGAATCACCAGGCTGCGGTATTATGCCGGCCGCAGGCTCTGTACTGAGTAGTTCCATTACTTCCCCCCTTGGTGATGCGGTACCGGGCAGAGTTGGTGGAATAACAACACCCAACTCTGTCATCGCGTCACCGGTTGTTGGCATTGTAGAAGTGTAGGCCACTGCGGTGGTGCGCGCAAAGTCCGCGCCGCGAACCCCACCAAGTGGTAGTATCTTGGACGAACTGGCGTGCACCTCATCATCTGCCGCGGTAATATCGACCGGGCATACCGGATGAGTTCCAGGTGAGAATTCTGCAACGAAGTCAGCCAAAGTCTGGGCCTTGATGGCAGTGCGCGGCTGAAACTTCACATCAAACTGCCCCAACTCGACCGCCCACTTAAGAACTCGGCCAGAAAAATCCGCCCGTTCAAATAAAGCTTTGAGGGGGAACTCGGTCAAGACGACGATAGTATGTGCATGGAAGTAGTGCGCCAACTTTCTTGAAGCCATCATTAATGCCAAAGCAAGTTTTTCAAGAGGCAGGTACCTAGTCTCTGCCGGTAGCAAGGTCTTGCTGACATAAAAGATGGGGAGGTGCTTGATTCCTTCAGCCCGAACAAGCACCGCACTGACTGCATGCTGCGATACGGCCAGATAAAGATAAAGTTCTTCTCCAGGCACCGGCGTGACCAACAATGGCGCGGAAGACAGATATTCCTTGAGTTCGGCCAACGCTCGGTCGCACCCTTCATCTCATGAGAACTTGGACTTCAAGGACTGAAAGAAAGGACGGCAGCGATCTGATGACCGGCTTATAAATCGATTAAGCGCGGCGGCCATCCCGGCCAGATGCTGCACGTCTTTCACCGAGCTAGGCTGCTTTAACTCTTGCACGGCTCTTATTTGTGTAGGGTCTGCCTCAATACCTCGGTTTGTGACTAAGAATCCTAAAAATTTCCCGGATCCCACGCCGAAGGCACACTTAGACGCATTCAGGCGTAACTTATGCTTCTTGAGGATGGCAAACATCTCGGCCAGGTCGGACAAATGATTTGTTTGATGCCTGCTCTTCACCACCATGTCATCAATGTAAGCCTCCATTGTCCGGCCTAGCAAAGGAGCAAACATCTTGGTCACCATCCTCTGGAAAGTTGCCCCGGCGTTCTTTAAACCAAAAGGCATAACTCGGTAGCAGAAGAGTCCCCTTGGTGTAGTAAATGAAGTGATTTCTCGGTCGGGGCCGTGCATGGCAATCTGATGATAGCCCCGGTAAGCGTCCAAGAAACTTAGCCTGTCATGGCCAGCCGTCAAATCCACAAGCTGGTCAATTCTAGGCAAAGGAAAGCTGTCTTTCGGACAAGCACGGTTGACGGTCTTGTAATCAACGCAAACCCGCCACTTCCCATTCTTCTTCGGTACAACGACTGTATTTGAAATCCACCGAGGATAGTGCACTTCCTGAATTGCTTGCGCCTCAAGCAAATTCTTGACTTCCTCCGCCACTACCTCGGCGTGATGCAATGCTGACCTCCTTGTTCGCTGAATGACCGGCTTGGCACCGAGGAAGACATTGAGATGATGGCAGATAAAATTTGGATCGAGGCCGGGCATGTCATAAGGTGACCATGCAAAAACTTCAATGTTGGCCATAAGAAATTCCACCATCTCGGTCCTTTCTTGTGCTGTGAGGGTGGAGCCGAGCAAGAAGAACTTGTCCGGCTGCTCGGTATCAATTCGCACTTCCACCAATCCTTCCACGGCTTTGTCTTCTGCCTTAGTGCCCACATCATCTAGCACTACCTGGTCCTCCGGTCCCTCAATCATTTGAACAAATCCCTTGGCAGCCCGGCTTCCATTGACCGCCACAAAGCATTGTTTTGACATAACCTGATCGCCCCAAATCTCCTCAATTGCCCCCATAGCTGAGGGGAATCTCATCACTTGGTGAAAGGTTGATGCCACGGCTCGCATAGCATGAAGCCAGCCTCTGCCGAGGATCAGATTGTAAGTAGATGGCACCTGCAACACCCAGAACTCAACCTGTTTGACCACTGATCCCGTTTTAACCGGCAGGATAATTTTTCCCAAAGGCCACTCCAGTTGTGAGTTGAAACCGACCAATGGCGAAGTTGCTGGGGCCAAATCCGTGTCTTGGAGCTTGAGCTGTTTGAAAGCGTCGTAGTACATGATCTCGACCGAGCTTCCCTGATCGATCAAGATCCTTTTAACTTCAAAATCATTGACGCGGAGAGTTACTACCAAGGCGTCATTGTGCGGTGTCTGTATGCGCTCCAAATCTTTTGAGGAAAAGCAGATTACATCCTTTACTTCTGTCTTCCCCCTCTTGAGCGCAGGCTGAACTGACAAAACTTCCCTCATGTGTTCTGCCTTCTTAATCATACCACGAAGCTCGCAAACACGCGCCGGTTCCACTATGCCGTGGATGACATTCACAACCCCTTGTGGAGGTGCATCCCGGTCATCCGCTCCGCGTGGATCAACTGGAACCTGATTTGCCTTAACTGCTCCATCAATGTAGAGGTCCAGATGCCCGGCTGCCACTAGCTCTTCTAAGTGTTGCCTCAAAGGCAGACAGTCCTCTGTTCGGTGGCCACGCTCCCGGTGAAAGGTACAACGGTACTTGGGATTGAAGCCTTTCTGCCCGTCGCCTAACTTAGCAGGAAACCGGACGTACTTGTCACGGATTTCACTAAGTATGCGATAGATTGGAATTTTGAAGACCGTGGTGATGCCTGTTCTTGCTTTCAACCTTCTGCCTGCATCGGCCACATCATCTCGGGGGTAGTCATCCCGGCGGTAATCATTCCTGTCATTACGCCGCTGCCTACCCCGGTTCTTGCGGTTTGAACCTCGGTCTGACTCCTCAGCTCGGTCACTAGATCGGCTGGACTCTTGCCCGACTGCATGCACTTTTCCTGCCAACCTCTTAGCCGTTACGACCGGGGCTGCCTTCTCGGTTGAGGCCGAGGCATCATCCTCTACCCGGATATGCTCATTGATGCGCTGCATAAGCTGTCCCATGGTCGTAGGTTGTTGCATGGTAAGTGAGTCTCGCAGTCTATGTCCGACCGGAAGCCCACGCTTGTACTGTACGATAGCAAGGTTGACCGGGCAGTCTAGTATCTCATTGAAAGTCTCCCAATACTTGGAGTTGTACGCCTTGAGTGTGTCGCTCGGTTCCATCTTGACACTCAGGAGGTGATCAACTTCCTTAGGAGTTTTGGTGTTAGTCGTGAAGCGCGTTACGAAGGCTTCTGCCAGCTGTTGCCACCTTTCAATACTTCCCTCCGGTAGCCTTCCGAACCACTTCAATCCCAATTCGCCCAAACTCGACGGAAAGATAAGGCACATAAGAGCATCATTCCGCCGGTGTCCGGCCATAACCTGTCGGAAATGACTTACATGCATGTACGGATCGGTCTTTCCATCGTAAAGGGTAAACTTTGGCTGGTGGAATCCCGCCGGAAGCGGCGCTGCTTCTATCTCCAGTGAAAAAGGAGTGGCGCTCAACTTGGCCAAATCTGTATCTAGAAGGAGTGGCGCCGCTTGACGAGGTGGAGGCATTCCGACCTCCTCGCTGGCATGGGCTCCGTAGGATAACCGCGGGAACGCCGGCACCCTCTGAGCTTCCCGCCGGCGAGCCCGTTCCTTCAGAACTGCCCGCAAATCCTCTGTACAGGCGGAATAGGAATACCTCGACGTCGTCTCCGGACGTGAGGGTCTGTAAGTGCTATCTTGCGCGCTGGACTTCTCTGCGTGCAAGTCGGAATCATCATCTCTGTAGCTCCTGGTAATAGAGATTGCCGGAGTATGCCTCTGACTCTGGCTGGCTGAACGGCGGGAGGGGGCTGAACGGCGGGAGGGGGTGCGCTCACTGTGGTCACCCACTCCAGCTACACCCTTCCCTTTGTAACGCCGCTTGAGCTCCTCCATCTCTGCCGCCATTCGCCGGATGACGGCATCTTGGTCCCGCAACTTGTGTTCCAGGCGTCTGGAGTGTGACTCTCTCCGCCGCCGGTGACCGTCTGGACTACGAGAACGGCCATGACTTCTTCCGCGCTTATCCCACGCGTCTCCCGCCTGTCCTCCGGTGGCTGTCTCCAGGTTCGCCATCGGAAGGATGGACGGGAGTCCTTCTCTCTGCCGGACAAACTCCGGGGTGGCTCCATCGACGGCGGACAACGGAAACTCTTCGTTGTGCGCCATGAACGGCGATCAGATGAACCCAGAAGACAAGGTTTTATCTGCAAGTTCCCACAGACGGCGCCAATTGTACGGGGAGGAAATATTCCGACAACCCGCACTTCCTTTCTTCCAAGCTCCTCAGCTGTCCGATCACCTGAAAGCACAAAGGCGGTGAGCTACCCGGCGGTGTGTGGCCGGAAAACACCTCCGACGCTCAAGTTAGAATCTCACACACCTGGGAAGACAACTAGAGAGAAGGGACTGTGTTTGAGTGTAAGTCTTACTTACAAAAATTGTCCATCCCCGTAAGGGGTGGCGCAGACTCGTTTATATACCTCTCTGCGCCTCATATCCACTCCCAGTGATCTCTCAACACGTGGCTTCTGATATCCCATCTGTCAGCACACACACCATGCCTCTGTCAGCTCACACCCTACTGAACATCACCTAATCCCAACTGCCAGCCTACTCTGCCGAGCCCGGCAGCCGAGCTGCCTTATCTATAGCCGGGCTGGGCTTCATGCCCAAACTTGAGAGAACCGGGCTAGGCAGCATCCCGGCTGGACAGTGCCCGGGTATCTCTCATTCACCCGTGTCAGCCTTCCTGCCGAGCACACTCATAGCTCGGTCGTCTACGCCCTTCCTGGCGCTGGTCACTTGCTTGATTGGTCGGCCTCCCTGCCGAGCAGCCAAACAGCTCGGGCGTTGGCGCCTTTCTGGGCGCCGGATTCTTCAGAATGCTGGGCTTGCTTTCATCCAAGGCACGCAGCTCGGTTCACACAATCGGTGCCGTAACCGAGCACCTTCTCGGCCCAGTACCTGCTCGGCCCAAATCTTGCCCGGTGTCACTCTGTCCGGCCAAATCTGTCCGGCACGGTACCAGATCATTATTTTCCCACTCACTCACGCATTAGGGTTCGAACACTCGAACACCTATACGGATTCTCCTGCACAGTGGCAGATATGTAAATACGGCATTTATTTGCCATTTCTCACGCATTAGGGTTCGAACACTCGAACACCTACACGAATTCTCCTGCACAGTGGCAGATATGTAAATACGACGTTTCCTTACAATTTCTCAAGCATTAGGGTTCGAACACTCGAACACCTGTACGGATTCTCCTGCACAGTGGCAGATATGTAAATACAACGTTTCCTTACCATTTCTCATGCATTAGAGTTCGAACACTCGAACACCTATACGGATTCTCCTGCACAGTGGCAGATATGTAAATACGACATTTACCTAGCATTTCTCACGCATTAGGGTTCGAACACTCGAACACCTATACAGATTCTCCTGCACAGTGGCAGATATGTAAATACAACGTTTCCTTACAATTTCTCACGCATTAGGGTTCGAACACTCGAACACCTATACGGATTCTCCTGCACAGTGGCAGATATGTAAATATGGCATTTACTTACCATTTCACACGCATTAGGGTTCGAACACTCGAACACCTATACGGATTCTCCTGCACAGTTGCAGATTTGTAAATACAACGTTTCCTTACCATTTCTCACGCATTAGGGTTCGAACACTCGAACACCTATACGGATTCTGCTGCACAGTGGCAGATATGTAAATACGGCATTTATTTGCCATTTCTCACGCAGTAGGGCTCGAACACTCGAACACCTATACGGATTCTCCTGCACAGTGGCAGATACGTAAATAGAACGTTTCCAAACTATTTCTCGCGCATTAGGGTTCGAACACTCGAGCACCTATACGGATTCTCCTGCACAGTGGTAGATATGTAAATACAACGTTTCCTTAGCATTTCTCACACATTAGGGTTCGAACAGTCGAACACCTATACGGATTCTCCTGCACAGTTGCAGATATGTAAATACAACGTTTCCTTACCATTTCTCACGCATTAGGGTTCGAACACTCGAACACCTATACGGATTCTCCTGCACAGTGGCAGATATGTAAATACGGCATTTATTTGCCATGCCTCACGCATTAGGGTTCAAACACTCGAACACCTATACGGATTCTCCTGCACAGTGGCAGATATGTAAATACGGCATTTATTTGCCATTTCTCACGCATTAGGGTTCGAACACTCGAACACCTACACGGATTCTCCTGCACAGTGCCAGATATGTAAATACAACGTTTCCTTACAATTTCTCACGCATTAGGGTTCGAACACTCGAACACTTGTACGGATTCTACTGCACAGTGGCAGATATGTAAATACAACGTTTCCTTACCATTTCTCACGCATTAGGGTTCGAACACTCGAACACCTATACGGATTCTCCTGCACAGTGGCAGATATGTAAATACGACATTTACCTAGCATTTCTCACGCATTAGGGTTCGAACACTCGAACACCTATACAGATTCTCCTGCACAGTGGCAGATATGTAAATACAACGTTTCCTTACAATTTCTCACGCATTGGGGTTCGAACACCCGAACACCTATGCGGATTCTGCTGCACAGTGGCAGATATGTAAATACGGCATTTACTTACCATTTCTCACGCATTAGGGTTCGAACACTCGAACACCTATACGGATTCTCCTGCACAGTTGCAGATTTGTAAATACAACGTTTCTTTACCATTTCTCACGCATTAGGGTTCGAACACTCGAACACCTATACGGATTCAGCTGCACAGTGGCAGATATGTAAATACGGCATTTATTTGCCATTTCTCACGCAGTAGGGTTCGAACACTCGAACACCTATACGGATTCTCCTGCACAGTGGCAGATATGTAAATACGACATTTACCTAGCATTTCTCACGCATTAGGGTTCGAACACTCGAACACCTATACAGATTCTCCTGCACAGTGGCAGATATGTAAATACAACGTTTCCTTACAATTTCTCACGCATTAGGGTTCGAACACTCGAACACCTATACGGATTCTCCTGCACAGTGGCAGATATGTAAATATGGCATTTACTTACCATTTCACACGCATTAGGGTTCGAACACTCGAACACCTATACGGATTCTCCTGCACAGTTGCAGATTTGTAAATACAACGTTTCCTTACCATTTCTCACGCATTAGGGTTCGAACACTCGAACACCTATACGGATTCTGCTGCACAGTGGCAGATATGTAAATACGGCATTTATTTGCCATTTCTCACGCCGTAGGGTTCGAACACTCGAACACCTATACAGATTCTCCTGCACAGTGGCAGATATGTAAATACAACGTTTCCTTACCATTTCTCACGCATGAGGGTTCGAACACTCGAACACCTACACGGATTCTCGTGCACAGTGGCAGATATGTAAATACGACGTTTCCTTACAATTTCTCACGCATTAGGGTTCGAACACTCGAACACCTATACGGATTCTCTTGCACAGTGGCAGATATGTAAATACAACGTTTCCTTACCATTTCTCACGCATTAGGGTTCGAACACTCGAACACCTATACGGATTCTCCTGCACAGTGGCGGATATGTAAATACAACGTTTCCTTAGCATTTCTCACGCATTAGGGTTCGAACACTCGAACACCTACACGGATTCTCCTGCACAGTGGCGGATATGTAAATACAACGTTTCCTTACAATTTCTCACGCATTAGGGGTCGAACACTCGAACACCTATACGGATTCTCTTGCACAGTGGCAGATATGTAAATACAACGTTTCCTTACAATTTCTCACGCATTAGGGTTCGAACACTCGAACACCTATACGGATTCTCCTGCACAGTGGCAGATATGTAAATACAACGTTTCCTTACCATTTCTCACGCATTAGGGTTCGAACACTCGAACACCTATACGGATTCTCCTGCACAGTGGCAGATATGTAAATACGACATTTACCTAGCATTTCTCACGCATTAGGGTTCGAACACTCGAACACCTATACAGATTCTCCTGCACAGTGGCAGATATGTAAATACAACGTTTCCTTACAATTTCTCACGCATTGGGGTTCGAACACCCGAACACCTATGCGGATTCTGCTGCACAGTGGCAGATATGTAAATACGGCATTTACTTACCATTTCTCACGCATTAGGGTTCGAACACTCGAACACCTATACGGATTCTCCTGCACAGTTGCAGATTTGTAAATACAACGTTTCTTTACCATTTCTCACGCATTAGGGTTCGAACACTCGAACACCTATACGGATTCAGCTGCACAGTGGCAGATATGTAAATACGGCATTTATTTGCCATTTCTCACGCAGTAGGGTTCGAACACTCGAACACCTATACGGATTCTCCTGCACAGTGGCAGATATGTAAATACGACATTTACCTAGCATTTCTCACGCATTAGGGTTCGAACACTCGAACACCTATACAGATTCTCCTGCACAGTGGCAGATATGTAAATACAACGTTTCCTTACAATTTCTCACGCATTAGGGTTCGAACACTCGAACACCTATACGGATTCTCCTGCACAGTGGCAGATATGTAAATATGGCATTTACTTACCATTTCACACGCATTAGGGTTCGAACACTCGAACACCTATACGGATTCTCCTGCACAGTTGCAGATTTGTAAATACAACGTTTCCTTACCATTTCTCACGCATTAGGGTTCGAACACTCGAACACCTATACGGATTCTGCTGCACAGTGGCAGATATGTAAATACGGCATTTATTTGCCATTTCTCACGCCGTAGGGTTCGAACACTCGAACACCTATACAGATTCTCCTGCACAGTGGCAGATATGTAAATACAACGTTTCCTTACCATTTCTCACGCATGAGGGTTCGAACACTCGAACACCTACACGGATTCTCGTGCACAGTGGCAGATATGTAAATACAACGTTTCCTTACAATTTCTCACGCATTAGGGTTCGAACACTCGAACACCTATACGGATTCTCTTGCACAGTGGCAGATATGTAAATACAACGTTTCCTTACCATTTCTCACGCATTAGGGTTCGAACACTCGAACACCTATACGGATTCTCCTGCACAGTGGCGGATATGTAAATACAACGTTTCCTTAGCATTTCTCACGCATTAGGGTTCGAACACTCGAACACCTACACGGATTCTCCTGCACAGTGGCGGATATGTAAATACAACGTTTCCTTACAATTTCTCACGCATTAGGGGTCGAACACTCGAACACCTATACGGATTCTCTTGCACAGTGGCAGATATGTAAATACAACGTTTCCTTACAATTTCTCACGCATTAGGGTTCGAACACTCGAACACCTATACGGATTCTCCTGCACAGTGGCAGATATGTAAATACAACGTTTTCTTACCATTTCTCACGCATTAGGGTTCGAACACTCGAACACCTATACGGATTCTCCTGGACAGTGGCAGATATGTAAATACGACATTTACCTAGCATTTCTCACGCATTAGGGTTCGAACACACGAACACCTATACGGATTCTCCTGCACAGTGGCAGATATGTAAATACAACGTTTCCTTACAATTTCTCACGCATTAGGGTTCGAACACTTGAACACCTATACGGATTCTCTTGCACAGTGGCAGATATGTAAATACGGCATTTACTTACCATTTCTCACGCATTAGGGTTCGAACACTCGAACACCTATACGGATTCTCCTGCACAGTGGCAGATATGTAAATACAATATTTCCTTAGCATTTCTCACGCATTAGGGTTCGAACAGTCGTACACCTACACGGATTCTCCTGCACAGTGGCAGATGTGTAAATGCAACGTTTCCTTACAATTTCTAACGCATTAGGGTTCGAACACTCGAACACCTATACGGATTCTCCTGCACAGTGGCAGATATGTAAATACGGCATTTACTTACCATTTCTCACGCATTAGGGTTCGAACACTCGAACTCCTATACGGATTCTCCTGCACAGTGGCAGATATGTAAATACAACGTTTCCTTACCATTTTTCACGCATTAGCATTCGAACACTCGAACACCTACACGGATTCTCCTGCACAGTGGCAGATATGTAAATACAACGTTTCCTTACAATTTCTCACGCATTAGGGTTCGAACAATCGAACAACTATACGGATTATCTTGCACAGTGGCAGATATGTAAATACAACGTTTCCAAACCATTTCTCGCGCATTAGTGTTCGAACACTCGAACACCTATACGGATTCTCCTGCACAGTGGCAGATATTTAAATACGACATTTACCTAGCATTTCTTACGCATTAGGGTTCGAACACTCGAACACCTATACAGATTCTCCTGCACAGTGG
Organism: Camellia granthamiana; assembly: GCA_036172215.1. NCBI lineage: Eukaryota > Viridiplantae > Streptophyta > Magnoliopsida > Ericales > Theaceae > Camellia > Camellia granthamiana. The sequence continues at coordinate 17,572 of JAXFYN010001206.1, forward strand.
CAGATATGTAAATAAAACGTTTCCTTACAATTTCTCATGCATTAGGGTTCGAACACTCGAACACCTATACGGATTCTCCTGCACAGTAGCAGATATGTAAATACGGCATTTACTTACCATTTCACACGCATTAGGGTTCGAACACTCGAACACCTATACGGATTATCCTGCACAGTTGCAGATTTGTAAATACAACGTTTCCTTACCATTTCTCACGCATTAGGGTTCGAACACTCGAACACCTATACGGATTCTCTTGCACAGTGGCAGATATGTCAATACAACGTTTCCAAACTATTTCTCGCGCATTAGGGTTCGAACAATCGAGCACCTATACGGATTCTCCTGCACAGTGGTAGATATGTAAATACAACGTTTCCTTAGCATTTCTCAACCATTAGGGATCGAACAGTCGAACACCTATACGGATTCTCCTGCACAGTTGCAGATATGTAAATACAACGTTTCCTTACCATTTCTCACGCATTAGGGTTCGAACACTCGAACACCTATACGGATTCTCATGCACAGTGGCAGATATGTAAATACGGCATTTATTTGCCATTTCTCACGCATTAGGGTTCGAACACTCGAACACCTATACGGATTCTCCTGCACAGTGGCAGATATGTAAATACGGCATTTATTTGCCATTTCTCACGCATTAGGGTTCGAACACTCGAACACCTACACGGATTCTCCTGCACAGTGGCAGATATGTAAATACAACGTTTCCTTACAATTTCTCACGCATTAGGGTTCGAACACTCGAACACCTGTACGGATTCTCCTGCGCAGTTGCAGATATGTAAATACAACGTTCCCTCACCATTTCTCACGCATTAGGGTTCGAACACTCGAACACATATACAGATTCTCCTGCACAGTGGCAGAGATGTAAATACGACATTTACCAAGCAATTCTCACGCATTAGGGTTCGAACACTCGAACACCTATACAGATTCTCCTGCACAGTGACAGATATGTAAATACAACGTTTCCTTACAATTTCTCACGAATTAGGGTTCGAGCACTCGAACACCTATACGGATTCTCCTGCACAGTGGCATATATGTAAATACGGCATTTACTTACCATTTCACACGCATTAGGGTTCGAACACTCGAACACCAATACGGATTCTCCTGCACAGTTGCAGATTTGTAAATACAACGTTTCCTTACCATTTCTCACGCATTAGGGTTCGAACACTCGAACACCTATACGGATTCTGCTGCACAGTGGCAGATATGTAAATACGGCATTTATTTGCCATTTCTCACGCAGTAGGGTTCGAACACTCGAACACCTATACGGATTCTCCTGCACAGTGGCAGATATGTAAATACAACGTTTTCTTACCATTTCTCACGCATTAGCGTTCGAACACTCGAACACCTACACGGATTCTCCTGCACAGTGGCAGATATGTAAATACAACGTTTCCTTACAATTTCTCACGCATTAGGGTTCGAACACTCGAACAACTATACGGATTCTCTTGCACAGTGGCAGATATGTAAATACAACATTTCCAAACTATTTCTCGCGCATTAGGGTTCGAACACTCGAGCACCTATACGGATTCTCCTGCACAGTGGTAGATATGTAAATACAACGTTTCCTTAGCATTTCTCACGCATTAGGGTTCGAACAGTCGAACACCTATACGGATTCTCCTGCACAGTTGCAGATATGTAAATACAACATTTCCTTACCATTTCTCACGCATTAGGGTTCGAACACTCGAACACCTATACGGATTCTCCTGCACAGTGGCAGATATGTAAATACGGCATTTATTTGCCATTTCTCACGCATTAGGGTTCGAACACTCGAACACCTATACGGATTCTCCTGCACAGTGGCAGATATGTAAATACGGCATTTATTTGCCATTTCTCACGCATTAGGGTTCGAACACTCGAACACCTACACGGATTCTCCTGCACAGTGGCAGATATGTAAATACAACGTTTCCTTACAATTTCTCACGCATTAGGGTTCGAACACCCGAACACCTGTACGGATTCTCCTGCACAATGGCAGATATGTAAATACAACGTTTCCTTACCATTTCTCACGCATTGGGGTTCGAACACTCGAACACCTATACGGATTCTCCAGCACAGTGGCAGATATGTAAATACGACATTTACCTAGCATTTCTCACGCATTAGGTTTCGAGCACTCGAACACCTATACAGATTCTCCTACACAGTGGCAGATATGTAAATACAACGTTTCCTTACAATTTCTCACGCATTGGGGTTCGAACACCCGAACACCTATACGGATTCTCCTGCACAGTGGCAGATATGTAAATACGGCATTTACTTACCATTTCTCACGCATTAGGGTTCGAACACTCGAACACCTATACGGATTCTCCTGCACAGTTGCAGATTTGTAAATACAACGTTTCCTTACAATTTCTCACGCATTAGGGTTCGAACACTCGAACACCTATACGGATTCTGCTGCACAGTGGCAGATATGTAAATACGGCATTTATTTGCCATTTCTCACGCAGTAGGGTTCGAACACTCGAACACCTATACGGATTCTCCTGCACAGTGGCAGATATGTAAATACAACGTTTCCTTACCATTTCTCACGCATTAGGGTTCGAACACTCGAACACCTACACGGATTCTCCTGCACAGTGGCAGATATGTAAATACAATGTTTCCTTACAATTTCTCACGCATTAGGGTTCGAACACTCGAACACCTATACAGATTCTCTTGCACAGTGGCAGATATGGAAATACAACGTTTCCTTACCATTTCTCACGCATTAGGGTTCGACCACTCGAACACCTATACGGATTCTCCTGCACAGTGGCAGATATGTAAATACAACGTATCCTTAGCATTTCTTACGCATTAGGGTTCGAACACTCGAACACCTACACGGATTCTCCAGCACAGTGGCAGATATGTAAATACAACGTTTCCTCACAATTTCTCACGCATTAGGGTTCGAACACTCGAACACCTATACGGATTCTCTTGCACAGTTGTAGATATGTAAATACAACGTTTCCTTACCATTTCTCACGCATTAGGGTTCGAACACTCGAACACCTATACCGATTCTCCTGCACAGTGGCAGATATGTAAATACAACGTTTCCTTAGCATTTCCCACGCATTAGGGTTCGAACACTTGAACACCTACACGGATTCTCCTGCACAGTGGCGGATTTGTAAATACAACGTTTCCTTACAATTTCTCAGGCATTAGGGGTCGAACACTCGAACACCTATACGGATTCTCTTGCACAGTGGCAGATATGTAAATACAACGTTTCCTTACAATTTCTCGCGCATTAGGGTTCGAACACTCGAACACCTATACGGATTCTCTTGCACAGTGGCAGATATGTAAATACAACGTTTTGCTTACCATTTCTCACGCATTAGGGTTCGAACACTCGAACGCCTATACGGATTCTGCTGCACAGTGGCAGATATGTAAATACGGCATTTACTTACGATTTCTCACGCATTAGGGTTCGAACACTCGAACACCTACACGGATTCTCCTGCACAGTGGCAGATACGTAAATACAACGTTTCCTTACAATTTCTCACGCATTAGGGTTCGAACACTCGAACACCTATACGGATTCTCTTGCACAGTGGCAGATATGTAAATACAACGTTTCCTTACCATTTCTCACGCATTAGGGTTCGAACTCTCGAACACCTATACGGATTCTCCTGCACAGTGGCAGATATGTAAATACAACGTTTCCTTACAATTTCTCACGCATTAGGGTTCGAACACTAGAACACCCATACGGATTCTCCTGCACAGTGGCAGATATGTAAATACGGCATTTATTTGCCATTTCTCACGCATTAGGGTTCGAACACCCGAACACCTATACGGATTCTCCTGCACAGTTGCAGATATGTAAATACAACGTTTCCTTACCATTTCTCACGCATTAGGGTTCGAACACTCGAACACCTATACGGATTCTCCTGCACAGTGGCAGATATGTAAATACGGCATTTATTTGCCATTTCTCACGCATTAGGGTTCGGACACACATTAGGGTTCGAACACTCGAACACCTACACGGATTCTCCTGCACAGTGGCAGATAACAAAATACAACGTTTCCTTACAATTTCTCACGCATTAGGCTTCGAACACTCGAACACCTATACGGATTCTCTTGCACAGTGGCAGATATGGAAATACAACGTTTCCTTACAATTTCTCACGCATTAGGGTTCGAACACTCGAAGACCTATACGGATTCTCCTGCACAGTGGCAGATATGTAAATACGGCATTTATTTTCCATTTCCCACGCATTAGGGTTCGAACATTCGAACACCTACACGGATTCTCCTGCACAGTGGCAGATATGTAAATACAACGTTTCCTTACAATTTCTCACGCATTAGGGTTTGAACACTCGAACACCTATACAGATTCTCTTGCACAGTGGCAGATATGTAAATACAACGTTTCCTTACAATTTCTCATGCATTAGGGTTCGAACACTCGAACACCTATACGGATTCTCCTGCACAGTGGCAGATATGTAAATACGGCATTTACTTACCATTTCTCACGCATTAGGGTTCGAACACTCGAACACCTATGCGGATTCTCCTGCACAGTTGCAGATTTGTAAATACAACGTTTCCTTACCATTTCTCACGCATTAGGGTTCGAACACTTGAACACCTATACGGATTCTCCTGCACAGTGGCAGATATGTAAATACAACGTTTCCTTACAATTTCTCACGCATTAGGGTTCGAACACTAGAACACCCATACGGATTCTCCTGCACAGTGGCAGATATGTAAATACGGCATTTAGTTGCCATTTTTCACGCATTAGGGTTCGAACACACATTAGGGTTCGAACACCCGAACACCTATACGGATTCTCCTGCACAGTTGCAGATATGTAAATACAACGTTTCCTTACCATTTCTCACGCATTAGGGTTCGAACACTCGAACACCTATACGGATTCTCCTGCACAGTGGCAGATATGTAAATACGGCATTTATTTCCCATTTCTCACGCATTAGGGTTCGGACACACATTAGGGTTCGAACACTCGAACACCTACACGGATTCTCCTGCACAGTGGCAGATAAGAAAATACAACGTTTCCTTACAATTTCTCACGCATTAGGCTTCGAACACTCGAACACCTACACGGATTCTCCGGCACAGTGGCAGATAAGAAAATACAACGTTTCCTTACCATTTCTCACGCATTAGGGTTCGAACACTCGAACACCTATACGGATTCTCCTGCACAGTGGCAGATATGTAAATACAACGTTTCCTTAGCATTTCTCACGCATTAGGGTTCGAACACTCGAACACCTACACGGATTCTCCTGCACAGTGGCGGATTTGTAAATACAACGTTTCCTTACAATGTCTCACGCATTAGGGGTCGAACACTCGAACACCTATACGGATTCTCTTGCACAGTGGCAGATATGTAAATACAACGTTTCCTTACAATTTCTCGCGCATTAGGGTTCGAACACTCGAACACCTATACGGATTCTCTTGCACAGTGGCAGATATGTAAATACAACGTTTTGCTTACCATTTCTCACGCATTAGGGTTCGAACACTCGAACACCTATACGGATTCTCCTGCACAGTTGCAGATATGTAAATACAACGTTTCCTTACCATTTCTCACGCATTAGGGTTCGAACACTCGAACACCTATACGGATTCTCCTGCACAGTGGCAGATATGTAAATACGGCATTTATTTGCCATTTCTCACGCATTAGGGTTCGGACACACATTAGGGTTCGAACACTCGAACACCTACACGGATTCTCCTGCACAGTGGCAGATAAGAAAATACAACGTTTCCTTACAATTTCTCACGCATTAGGCTTCGAACACTCGAACACCTATACGGATTCTCTTGCACAGTGGCAGATATTTAATACAACGTTTCCTTACAATTTCTCACGCATTAGGGTTCGAACACTCGAAGACCTATACGGATTCTCCTGCACAGTGGCAGATATGTAAATACGGCATTTATTTGCCATTTCCCACGCATTAGGGTTCGAACATTCGAACACCTACACGGATTCTCCTGCACAGTGGTAGATATGTAAATACAACGTTTCCTTACAATTTCTCACGCATTAGGGTTTGAACACTCGAACACCTATACAGATTCTCTTGCACAGTGGCAGATATGTAAATACAACGTTTCCTTACAATTTCTCATGCATTAGGGTTCGAACACTCGAACATCTATACGGATTCTCCTGCACAGTGGCAGATATGTAAATACGGCATTTACTTACCATTTCTCACGCATTAGGGTTCGAACACTCGAACACCTATGCGGATTCTCCTGCACAGTTGCAGATTTGTAAATACAACGTTTCCTTACCATTTCTCACGCATTAGGGTTCGAACACTTGAACACCTATACGGATTCTCCTGCACAGTGGCAGATATGTAAATACAACGTTTCCTTACAATTTCTCACGCATTAGGGTTCGAACACTAGAACACCCATACGGATTCTCCTGCACAGTGGCAGATATGTAAATACGGCATTTAGTTGCCATTTTTCACGCATTAGGGTTCGAACACACATTAGGGTTCGAACACCCGAACACCTATACGGATTCTCCTGCACAGTTGCAGATATGTAAATACAACGTTTCCTTGCCATTTCTCACGCATTAGGGTTCGAACACTCGAACACCTATACGGATTCTCCTGCACAGTGGCAGATATGTAAATACGGCATTTATTTGCCATTTCTCACGCATTAGGGTTCGGACACACATTAGGGTTCGAACACTCGAACACCTACACGGATTCTCCTGCACAGTGGCAGATAAGAAAATACAACGTTTCCTTACAATTTCTCACGCATTGGGCTTCGAACACTCGAACACCTATACGGATTCTCTTGCACAGTGGCAGATATTTAATACAACGTTTCCTTACAATTTCTCACGCATTAGGGTTCGAACACTCGAAGACCTATACGGATTCTCCTGCACAGTGGCAGATATGTAAATACGGCATATATTTGCCATTTCCCACGCATTAGGTTTCGAACATTCGAACACCTACACGGATTCTCCTGCACAGTGGCAGATATGTAAATACAACGATTCCTTACAATTTCTCACGCATTAGGGTTTGAACACTCGAACACCTATACAGATTCTCTTGCACAGTGGCAGATATGTAAATACAACGTTTCCTTACAATTTCTCATGCATTAGGGTTCGAACACTCGAACACCTATACGGATTCTCCTGCACAGTGGCAGATATGTAAATACGGCATTTACTTACCATTTCTCACGCATTAGGGTTCGAACACTCGAACACCTATGCAGATTCTCCTGCACAGTTGCAGATTTGTAAATACAAAGTTTCCTTACCATTTCTCACGCATTAGGGTTCGAACACTTGAACACCTATACGGATTCTGCTGCACAGTGGCAGATATGTAAATACGACATTTATTTGCCATTTCTCACGCAGTCGGGTTCGAACACTCGAACACCTATACGGATTCTCCTGCACAGTGGCAGATATGTAAATACAACGTTTCCTTACCATTTCTCACGCATTAGGGTTCGAACACTCGAACACCTACACGGATTTTCCTGCACAGTGGCAGATATGTAAATACAACGTTTCCTTACAATTTCTCACGCATTAGGGTTCAAACACTCGAACACCTATACGGATTCTCTTGCACAGTGGCAGATATGTAAATACAACGTTTCCTTACCATTTCTCCCGCATTAGGGTTCGAACACTCGAACACCTATACGGATTCTCCTGCACAGTGGCAGATATGTAAATACAACGTTTCCGTAGCATTTCTCACGCATTAGGGTTCGAACACTCGAACACCTACACAGATTCTCCTGCACAGTGGCAGATATGTAAATACAACGTTTCCTTACAATTTCTGACGCATTAGGGTTCGAACACTCGAACACCTATACAGATTCTCTTGCACAGTGGCAGATATGTAAATACAACGTTTCCTTACAATTTCTCACGCATTAGGGTTCGAACACTCGAACACCTATACGGATTGTCCTGCACAGTGGCAGATATGTAAATACAATGTTTCCTTACCATTTCTCACGCGTTAGGGTTCGAACACTCGAACACCTATATGGATTCTCCTGCACAGTGGCAGATATGTAAATACGACATTTACCAAGCATTTCTCCCGCATTAGGGTTCGAACACACGAACACCTATACTGATTCTCCTGCACAGTGGCAGATATGTAAATACAAAGTTTCCTTACAATTTCTCACGCATTGGGGTTCGAACACTCGAACACCTATACGGATTCTCCTGCACAGTGGCAGGTATGCAAATACAACGTTTCCTTACCATTTCTCACGCATTAGGGTTCGAACACTCGAACACCTATACGGATTCTCCTGCACAGTGGCAGATATGTAAATACGACATTTACCTAGCAATTCTCACGCATTAGGGTTCGAACACTCGAACACCTATACGGATTCTCTTGCACAGTGGCAGATATGTAAATACAACGTTTCCTTACAATTTCTCACGCATTAGGGTTCGAACACTGGAACACCTATACAGATTCTCCTGCACAGTGGCAGATATGTAAATACGACATTTACTTACCATTTCTCCCGCATTAGGGTTCGAACACTCGAACACCTCTCCGGATTCTCCTGCACAGTGGCAGATATGTAAATACGGCATTTACTTACCATTTCTCACGCATTAGGGTTCGAACACTCGAACACCTATACGGATTCTCCTGCACAGTGGCAGACATGTAAATACGGCATTTATTTGCCATTTTTCACGCATTAGGGTTCGAACACCCGAACACCTATGCGGATTCTCCTGCACAGTTGCAGATATGTAAATACAACGTTTCCTTACCATTTCTCACGCATTAGGGTTCGAGCACTCGAACACCTATACGGATTCTCCTGCACAGTGGCAGATATGTAAATACGGCATTTATTTGCCATTTCTCACGCATTGGGGTTCGAACACACATTAGGGTTCGAACACTCGAACACCTATACGGATTCTCCTACACAGTTGCAGATATGTAAATACAACGTTTCCTTACTATTTCTCACGCATTTGGGTTCGAACAGTCGAACACCTATACGGATTCTCCCCCATAGTTGCAGATATGTAAATACGGCATTTACTTACCATTTCTCACGCATTAGGGTTCGAACACTCGATCACCTATACGGATTCTCCTGCACAGTGGCAGATATATAAATACAACGTTTCCTTACAATTTCTCACGCATTAGGGTTCGAACACTCGAACACCTATACGGATTCTCCTACACAGTGGCAGATATGTAAATACAACGTTTCCTTAGCATTTCTCACGCATTAGGGTTCGAACACTCGAACACCTATACGGATTCTCTTGCACAGTGGCAGATATGTAAATACAACGTTTCCTTACAATTTCTCACGCATTAGGGTTCGAACACACGAACAATTATACGGATTCTCCTGCACAGTGGCAGATATGTAAATACAACGTTTCCTTAGCATTTCTCATGCATTAGGGTTCGAACACTCGAACACCTACAACGGATTCTCCTACACAGTGGCAGATATGTAAATACAACGTTTCCTTACAATTTCTCACGCATTAGGGTTCGAACACTCGAACACCTATACGGATTCTCTTGCACAGTGGCAAATATGTAAATACAACGTTTCCTCACAATTTCTCACGCATTGGGGTTCGAACACTCGAACACCTATACGGATTCTCCTGCACAGTGGCAGATATGTAAATACAACGTTTCCGTAGCATTTCTCATGCATTAGGGTTCGAACACTCGAACACCTACACAGATTCTCCTGCACAGTGGCAGATATGTAAATACAACGTTTCCTTACAATTTCTGACGCATTAGGGTTCGAACACTCGAACACCTATACAGATTCTCTTGCACAGTGGCAGATATGTAAATACAACGTTTCCTTACAATTTCTCACGCATTAGGGTTCGAACACTCGAACACCTATACGGATTGTCCTGCACAGTGGCAGATATGTAAATACAACGTTTCCTTACCATTTCTCACGCGTTAGGGTTCGAACACTCGAACACCTATATGGATTCTCCTGCACAGTGGCAGATATGTAAATACGACATTTACCAAGCATTTCTCCCGCATTAGGGTTCGAACACACGAACACCTATACTGATTCTCCTGCACAGTGGCAGATATGTAAATACAAAGTTTCCTTACAATTTCTCACGCATTGGGGTTCGAACACTCGAACACCTATACGGATTCTCCTGCACAGTGGCAGATATGCAAATACAACGTTTCCTTACCATTTCTAACGCATTAGGGTTCGAACACTCGAACACCTATACGGATTCTCCTGCACAGTGGCAGATATGTAAATACGACATTTACCTAGCAATTCTCACGCATTAGGGTTCGAACACTCGAACACCTATACGGATTCTCTTGCACAGTGGCAGATATGTAAATACAACGTTTCCTTACAATTTCTCACGCATTAGGGTTCGAACACTCGAACACCTATACAGATTCTCCTGCACAGTGGCAGATATGTAAATACGACATTTACTTACCATTTCTCCCGCATTAGGGTTCGAACACTCGAACACCTCTCCGGATTCTCCTGCACAGTGGCAGATATGTAAATACGGCATTTACTTACCATTTCTCACGCATTAGGGTTCGAACACTCGAACACCTATACGGATTCTCCTGCACAGTGGCAGATATGTAAATACAACGTTTCCTTAGCATTTCTCACGCATTAGGGTTCGAACACTCGAACACCTATACGGATTCTCCTGCACAGTGGCAGATATGTAAATACAACGTTTCCTTAGCATTTCTCACGCATTAGGGTTCGAACACTCGAACACCTATACGGATTCTCTTCCACAGTGGCAGATATGTAAATACAACGTTTCCTTACAATTTCTCACGCATTAGGGTTCGAACACACGAACAATTATACGGATTCTCCTGCACAGTGGCAGATATGTAAATACAACGTTTCCTTAGCATTTCTCATGCATTAGGGTTCGAACACTCGAACACCTACACGGATTCTCCTACACAGTGGCAGATATGTAAATACAACGTTTCCTTACAATTTCTCACGCATTAGGGTTCGAACACTCGAACACCTATACGGATTCTCTTGCACAGTGTCAAATATGTAAATACAACGTTTCCTCACAATTTCTCACGCATTAGGGTTCGAACACTCGAACACCTATACGGATTCTCCTGCACAGTGGCAGATATGTAAATACGGCATTTACTTACCATTTCTCACGCATTAGGGTTCGAACACTCGAACACCTATACGGATTCTCCTGCACAGTGGTAGATATGTAAATACAATGTTTCCTTACCATTTCTCACGCATTTGCGTTCGACCACTCGAACACCTACACGGATTCTCCTGCACAGTGGCAGATATGTAAATACAACGTTTCCTTACAATTTCTCACGCATTAGGTTTCGAACACTCGAACAACTATACGGATTCTCTTGCACATTGGCAGATATGTAAATACAACGTTTCCAAACCATTTCTCGCGCATTAGTGTTCGAACACTCGAACACCTATACGGATTCTCTTGCACAGTGGCAGATATGTAAATACGGCATTTATTTGCCATTTCTCACGCATTAGGGTTCGAACACTCGAACACCTATACGGATTCTCCTGCACAGTGGCAGATATGTAAATACGGCATTTATTTGCCATTTCCCACGCATTAGGGTTCGAACACTCGAACACCTACACTGATTCTCCTGCACAGTGGCAGATATGTAAATACAACGTTTGAACACTCGAACACCTATACGGATTCTCCTGCACAGTGGCAAATATGTAAATACAACGTTTCCTCACAATTTCTCACGCATTAGGGTTCGAACACTCGAACACCTATACGGATTCTCCTGCACAGTGGCAGATATGTAAATACGGCATTTACTTACCATTTCTCACGCATTACGGTTCGAACACTCGAACACCTATGCGGATTCTCCTGCACAGTTGCAGATTTGTAAATACAACGTTTCCTTACCATTTCTCACGCATTAGGGTTCGAACACTCGAACACCTACACGGATTCACCTGCACAGTGGCAGATATGAAAATACAACGTTTACTTACAATTTCTCACGCATTAGGCTTCGAACACTCGAACACCTATACGGATTCTCTTGCACAGTGGCAGATATTTAATACAACGTTTCCTTACAATTTCTCACGCATTAGGGTTCGAACACTCGAACACCTATACGGATTCTCCTGCACAGAGGCAGATGTGTAAATACGGCATTTATTTGCCATTTCCCACGCATTAGGGTTCGAACACTCGAACACCTACACTGATTCTCCTGCACAGTGGCAGATATGTAAATACAACGTTTCCTTACAATTTCTCACGCATTAGGGTTTGAACACTCGAACACCTGTACGGATTCTCCTGCACAGTGGCAGATATGTAAATACAACGTTTCCTTACCATTTCTCACGCATTAAGGTTCGAACACTCGAACACCTATACGGATTCTCTTGCACAGTGGCAGATATGTAAATACAACGTTTCCTTACAATTTCTCACGCATTAGGGTTCGAACACTCGAACACCTATACGGATTCTCCTGCACAGTGGCAGATCTGTAAATACGGCATTTACTTACCATTTCTCACGCATTAGGGTTCGAACACTCGAACACCTATGCGGATTCTCCTGCACAGTTGCAGATTTGTAAATACAACGTTTCCTTACTATTTCTCACGCATTAGGGTTCGAACACTCGAACACCTACACGGATTCTCCTGCACAGTGGCAGATATGAAAATACAACGTTTACTTACAATTTCTCACGCATTAGGCTTCGAACACTCGAACACCTATACGGATTCTCTTGCACAGTGGCAGATATTTAATACAACGTTTCCTTACAATTTCTCACGCATTAGGGTTCAAACACTCGAACACCTATACGGATTCTCCTGCACAGTGGCAGATATGTAAATACGGCATTTATTTGCCATTTCCCACGCATTAGGGTTCGAACATTCGAACACCTACACGGATTCTCCTGCACAGTGGCTGATATGTAAATACAACGTTTCCTTACAATTTCTCACACATTAGGGTTTGAACACTCGAACACCTATACGGATTCTCTTGCACAGTGGCAGATATGTAAATACAACGTTTCCTTACAATTTCTCACGCATTAGGGTTCGAACACTCGAACACCTATACGGATTCTCCTGCACAGTGGCAGATATGTAAATACGGCATTTACTTACCATTTCTCACGCATTAGGGTTCGAACACTCGAACACCTATGCGGATTCTCCTGCACAGTTGCAGATTTGTAAATACAACGTTTCCTTACCATTTCTCACGCATTAGGGTTCGAAGACTCGAACACCTACACGGATTCTCCTGCACAGTGGCAGATATGTAAATACAACGTTTCCCTACCATTTCTCACGCATTACGGTTCGAACACTCGAACACCTATACGGATTCTCCTGCACAGTGGCAGATATGTAAATAAAACGTTTCCTTACAATTTCTCACGCATTAGGGTTCGAACACTCGAACACCTATACGGATTCTCCTGCACAGTGGCAGATATGTAAATACGACATTTACTTACCATTTCTCACGCATTACGGTTCGAACACTCGAACACCTATATGGATTCTCCTGCACAGTTGCAGATATGTAAATACAACGTTTCCCTACCATTTCTCACGCATTACGGTTCGAACACTCGAACACCTATACGGATTCTACTGCACAGTGGCAGATATGTAAATACAACGTTTCCTTACCATTTCTCACGCATTAGGGTTCGAACATTCGAACACCTATACGGATTCTCCTGCACAGTGGCAGATATGTAAATACAACGTTTCCTTACCATTTCTCTCGCATTAGGGTTCGAACACTCGAACACCTACACGGATTCTCCTGCACAGTGGCAGATATGTAAATACGGCATTTATTTGCCATTTCTCACGCATTAGGGGTCAAACACTCGAACACCTATACGGATTCTCCTGCACAGTTGCAGATATGTAAATACAACGTTTCCTTACCATTTCTCATGCATTATTGTTCGAACACTCGAACACCTATACGGATTCTCCAGCACAGTGGCAGATATGTAAATACGGCATTTACTTACCATTTCTCACGCATTACGGTTCGAACACTCGAACACCTATACGGATTCTCTTGCACAGTTGCAGATATGTAAATACAACGTTTCCCTACCATTTCTCACGCATTACGGTTCGAACACTCGAACACCTATACGGATTCTCCTACACAGTGGCAGATATGTAAATACAACGTTTCCTTACCATTTCTCACGCATTAGGGTTCGAACATTCGAACACCTATACGGATTCTCCTGCACAGTGGCAGATATGTAAATACAACGTTTCCTTACCATTTCTCTCGCATTAGGGTTCGAACACTCGAACACCTACACGGATTCTCCTGCAACAGTGGCAGATATGTAAATACGGCATTTATTTGCCGTTTCTCAGGCATTAGGGGTCAAACACTCGCACACCTATACAGATTCTCCTGCACAGTTGCAGATATGTAAATACAACGTTTCCTTACCATTTCTCATGCATTAGGGTTCGAACACTCGAAGACCTATACGGATTCTCCAGCACAGTGGCAGATATGTAAATACGGCATTTACTTACCATTTCTCACGCATTACGGTTCGAACACTCGAACACCTATACGGATTCTCCTGCACAGTTGCAGATATGTAAATACAACGTTTCCCTACCATTTCTCACGCATTACGGTTCGAACACTCGAACACCTATACGGATTCTCCTGCACAGTGGCAGATATGTAGATACAACGTTTCCTTACCATTTCTAACGCATTAGGGTTCGAACACTTGAACACCTATACGGATTCTCCTGCACAGTGGCAAATATGTAAATTCAACGTTTCCTTACAATTTCTCATGCATTAGGGTTCGAACACTCGAACACCTATACGGATGCTCCTGCACAGTGGCAGATATGTAAATACGGCATTTACTTACCAATTCTCACGCATTAGGGTTCGACCACTCGAACACCTATACGGATTCTACTGCACAGTGGCAGATATGTAAATACAACGTTTCCTCACAATTTCTCACGCATTAGGGTTCGAACACTCGAACACAGATACGGATTCTCCTGCACAGTGGCAGATATGTAAATACGGCATTTACTTACCATTTCTCACGCATTAGGGTTCGAACACTCGAACACCTATACGGATTCTCCTGCACAGTGGCAGATATGTAAATACAACGTTTCCTTACCATTTCTCTCGCATTAGGGTTCGAACAGTCGAACACCTACACGGATTCTCCTGCACAGTGGCAGATATGTAAATACGGCATTTATTTGCCATTTCTCACGCATTAGGGGTCGAACACTCGAACACCTATACAGATTCTCCTACACAGTTGCAGATATGTAAATACAACGTTTCCTTACCATTTCTCACGCATTAGGGTTCGAACACTCGAACACCTATACGGATTCTCCAGCACAGTGGCAGATATGTAAATACGGCATTTACTTACCATTTCTCACGCATTACGGTTCGAACACTCGAAAACCTATACGGATTCTCCTGCACAGTTGCAGATATGTAAATACGACGTTTCCTTACCATTTCTCACGCAATAGGGTTCGAACACTCGAACACCTATACGGATTCTCCTCCATAGTTGCAGATATGTAAATACGGCATTTACTTACCATTTCTCACGCATTAGGGTTCGAACACTCGAACACCTATACGGATTCTCCCGCACAGTGGCAGATATGTAAATACAACGTTTCCTTACAATTTCTCACGCATTAGGGTTCGAACACTCGAACACCTATACGGATGCTCCTGCACAGTGGCAGATATGTAAATACGGCATTTACTTACCACTTCTCACACATTAGGGTTCCAACACTCGAACACCTATACGGATTCTCCTGCACAGTGGCAGATATGTAAATACAACATTTCCTCACAATTTCTCACGCATTAGGGTTCGAACACTCGAACACAGATACGGATTCTCCTGCACAAGTGGCAGATATGTAAGTACGGCATTTACTTACCATTTCTCACGCATTAGGGTTCGAACACCAGAACACCTATACGGATTCTCCTGCACAGTTGCAGATTTGTAAATACAACGTTTCCTTACCATTTCTCACGCATTAGGGTTCGAACACTCGAACACCTATACGGATTCTCCTGCACAGTGGCAGATATGTAAATACGGCATTCATTTGCCATTTCTCACGCTTTAGGCTTCGAACACGCATTAGGGTTCGAACACTCGAACACCTATTCGGATTCTCCTGCACAGTTGCAGATATGTAAATACAACGTTTCCTTACCATTTCTCACGCATTAGGGTTCGAACACTCGAACACCTATATGGATTCTCCTCCATAGTTGCAGATATGTAAATACGGCATTTACTTACCATTTCTCACGCATTAGGGTTCGAACACTCGAACACCTATACGGATTCTGCTGCACAGTAGCAGATATGTAAATATGGCATTTATTTGCCATTTCTCACGCATTAGGGTTCGAACACTCGAACACCTATACGGATTCTCCTCCATAGTTGCAGATATGTAAATACGGCATTTACTTACCATTTCTCACGCATTAGGGTTCGAACACTCGAACACCTATACGGATTCTCCCGCACAGTGGCAGATATGTAAATACAACGTTTCCTTACAATTTCTCACGCATTAGGGTTCGAACACTCGAACACCTATACGGATGCTCCTGCACAGTGGCAGATATGTAAATACGGCATTTACTTACCACTTCTCACACATTAGGGTTCCAACACTCGAACACCTATACGGATTCTCCTGCACAGTGGCAGATATGTAAATACAACATTTCCTCACAATTTCTCACGCATTAGGGTTCGAACACTCGAACACAGATACGGATTCTCCTGCACAGTGGCAGATATGTAAGTACGGCATTTACTTACCATTTCTCACGCATTAGGGTTCGAACACCCGAACACCTATACGGATTCTCCTGCACAGTTGCAGATTTGTAAATACAACGTTTCCTTACCATTTCTCACGCATTAGGGTTCGAACACTCGAACACCTATACGGATTCTCCTGCACAGTGGCAGATATGTAAATACGGCATTCATTTGCCATTTCTCACGCTTTAGGCTTCGAACACGCATTAGGGTTCGAACACTCGAACACCTATTCGGATTCTCCTGCACAGTTGCAGATATGTAAATACAACGTTTCCTTACCATTTCTCACGCATTAGGGTTCGAACACTCGAACACCTATATGGATTCTCCTCCATAGTTGCAGATATGTAAATACGGCATTTACTTACCATTTCTCACGCATTAGGGTTCGAACACTCGAACACCTATACGGATTCTGCTGCACAGTAGCAGATATGTAAATATGGCATTTATTTGCCATTTCTCACGCATTAGGGTTCGAACACTCGAACACCTATACGGATTCTCCTGCACAGTGGCAGATATGTAAATACGGCATTTACTTACCATTTCTCACGCATTACGGCTCGAACACTCGAACACCTATATGGATTCTCCTGCACAGTTGCAGATATGTAAATACAACGTTTCGCTACCATTTCTCACGCATTACGGTTCCAACACTCGAACACCTATACGGATTCTACTGCACAGTGGCAGAACAACTATACGGATTCTCCTGCACAGTTGCAGATATGTAAATACAACGTTTCCCTACCATTTCTCACGCATTACGGTTCGAACACTCGAACACCTATACGGATTCTCCTGCACAGTGGCAGATATGTAAATACAACGTTTCCTTACCATTTCTCACGCATTAGGGTTCGAACATTCGAACACCTATACGGATTCTCCAGCACAGTGGCAGATATGTAAATACAACGTTTCCTTACCATTTCTCTCGCATTAGGGTTCGAACACTCGAACACCTACACGGATTCTCCTGCACAGTGGCAGATATGTAAATACGGCATTTATTTGCCATTTCTCACGCATTAGGGGTCAAACACTCGAACACCTATACGGATTCTCCTGCACAGTTGCAGATATGTAAATACAACGTTTCCTTACCATTTCTCATGCATTAGGGTTCGAACACTCGAACACCTATACGGATTCTCCAGCACAGTGGCAGATATGTAAATACGGCATTTACTTACCATTTCTCACGCATTACGGTTCGAACACTCGAACACCTATACGGATTCTCCTGCACAGTTGCAGATATGTAAATACAACGTTTCCCTACCATTTCTCACGCATTACGGTTCGAACACTCGAACACCTATACGGATTCTCCTGCACAGTGGCAGATATGTAAATACAACGTTTCCTTACCATTTCTCACGCATTAGGGTTCGAACACTTGAACACCTATACGGATTCTCCTGCACAGTGGCAGATATGTAAATTCAACGTTTCCTTACAATTTCTCACGCATTAGGGTTCGAACACTCGAACACCTATACGGATGCTCCTGCACAGTGGCAGATATGTAAATACGGCATTTACTTACCACTTCTCACGCATTAGGGTTCGAACACTCGAACACCTATACGGATTCTACTGCACAGTGGCAGATATGTAAATACAACGTTTCCTCACAATTTCTCACGCATTAGGGTTCGAACACTCGAACACAGATACGGATTCTCCTGCACAGTGGCAGATATGTAAATACGGCATTTACTTACCATTTCTCACGCATTAGGGTTCGAACACTCGAACACCTATACGGATTCTCCTGCACAGTGGCAGATATGTAAATACAACGTTTCCTTACCATTTCTCTCGCATTAGGGTTCGAACAGTCGAACAACTACACGGATTCTGCTGCACAGTGGCAGATATGTAAATACGGCATTTATTTGCCATTTCTCACGCATTAGGGGTCGAACACTCGAACACCTATACGGATTCTCCTGCACAGTTGCAGATATGTAAATACAACGTTTCCTTACCATTTCTCACGCATTAGGGTTCGAACACTCGAACACCTATACGGATTCTGCAGCACAGTGGCAGATATGTAAATACGGCATTTACTTACCATTTCTCACGCATTAGGGTTCGAACACTCGAAAACCTATACGGATTCTCCTGCACAGTTGCAGATATGTAAATACGACGTTTCCTTACCATTTCTCACGCAATAGGGTTCGAACACTCGAACACCTATACGGAATTCTCCTCCATAGTTGCAGATATGTAAATACGGCATTTACTTACCATTTCTCACGCATTAGGGTTCGAACACTCGAACACCTATACGGATTCTCCTGCACAGTGGCAGATATGCAAATACAACGTTTCCTTACAATTCCTCACGCATTAGGGTTCGAACACTCGAACACCTATAAGGATGCTCCTGCACAGTGGCAGATATGTAAATACGGCATTTACTTACCACTTCTCACACATTAGGGTTCCAACACTCGAACACCTATACGGATTCTCCTGCACGGTGGCAGATATGTAAATACAACATTTCCTCACAATTTCTCACGCATTAGGGTTCGAACACTCGAACACAGATACGGATTCTCCTGCACAGTGGCAGATATGTAAGTACGGCATTTACTTACCATTTCTCACGCATTAGGGTTCGAACACCCGAACACCTATACGGATTCTCCTGCACAGTTGCAGATTTGTAAATACAACGTTTCCTTACCATTTCTCACGCATTAGGGTTCGAACACTCGAACACCTATACGGATTCTCCTGCACAGTGGCAGATATGTAAATACGGCATTTATTTGCCATTTCTCACGCTTTAGGCTTCGAACACGCATTAGGGTTCGAACACTCGAACACCTATACGGATTCTCCTGCACAGTTGCAGATATGTAAATACAACGTTTCCTTACCATTTCTCACGCATTAGGGTTCGAACACTTGAACACCTATATGGATTCTCCTCCATAGTTGCAGATATGTAAATACGGCATTTACTTACCATTTCTCACGCATTAGGGTTCGAACACTCGAACACCTATACGGATTCTGCTGCACAGTAGCAGATATGTAAATATGGCATTTATTTGCCATTTCTCACGCATTAGGGTTCGAACACTCGAACACCTATACGGATTCTCCTGCACAGTGGCAGATATGTAAATACGGCATTTACTTACCATTTCTCACGCATTACGGCTCGAACACTCGAACACCTATATGGATTCTCCTGCACAGTTGCAGATATGTAAATACAACGTTTCGCTACCATTTCTCACGCATTACGGTTCCAACACTCGAACACCTATACGGATTCTACTGCACAGTGGCAGAACAACTATACGGATTCTCCTGCACAGTTGCAGATATGTAAATACAACGTTTCCCTACCATTTCTCACGCATTACGGTTCGAACACTCGAACACCTATACGGATTCTCCTGCACAGTGGCAGATATGTAAATACAACGTTTCCTTACCATTTCTCACGCATTAGGGTTCGAACATTCGAACACCTATACGGATTCTCCTGCACAGTGGCAGATATGTAAATACAACGTTTCCTTACCATTTCTCTCGCATTAGGGTTCGAACACTCGAACACCTACAACGGATTCTCCTGCACAGTGGCAGATATGTAAATACGGCATTTATTTGCCATTTCTCACGCATTAGGGGTCAAACACTCGAACACCTATACGGATTCTCCTGCACAGTTGCAGATATGTAAATACAACGTTTCCTTACCATTTCTCATGCATTAGGGTTCGAACACTCGAACACCTATACGGATTCTCCAGCACAGTGGCAGATATGTAAATACGGCATTTACTTACCATTTCTCACGCATTACGGTTCGAACACTCGAACACCTATACGGATTCTCCTGCACAGTTGCAGATATGTAAATACAACGTTTCCCTACCATTTCTCACGCATTACGGTTCGAACACTCGAACACCTATACGGATTCTCCTGCACAGTGGCAGATATGTAAATACAACGTTTCCTTACCATTTCTCACGCATTAGGGTTCGAACACTTGAACACCTATACGGATTCTCCTGCACAGTGGCAGATATGTAAATTCAACGTTTCCTTACAATTTCTCACGCATTAGGGTTCGAACACTCGAACACCTATACGGATGCTCCTGCACAGTGGCAGATATGTAAATACGGCATTTACTTACCACTTCTGACGCATTAGGGTTCGAACACTCGAACACCTATACGGATTCTACTGCACAGTGGCAGATATGTAAATACAACGTTTCCTCACAATTTCTCACGCATTAAGGGTTCGAACACTCGAACACAGATACGGATTCTCCTGCACAGTGGTAGATATGTAAATACGGCATTTACTTACCATTTCTCACGCATTAGGGTTCGAACACTCGAACACCTATACGGATTCTCCTGCACAGTGGCAGATATGTAAATACAACGTTTCCTTACCATTTCTCTCGCATTAGGGTTCGAACAGTCGAACAACTACACGGATTCTGCTGCACAGTGGCAGATATGTAAATACGGCATTTATTTGCCATTTCTCACGCATTAGGGGTCGAACACTCGAACACCTATACGGATTCTCCTGCACAGTTGCAGATATGTAAATACAACGTTTCCTTACCATTTCTCACGCATTAGGGTTCGAACACTCGAACACCTATACGGATTCTGCAGCACAGTGGCAGATATGTAAATACGGCATTTACTTACCATTTCTCACGCATTAGGGTTCGAACACTCGAAAACCTATACGGATTCTCCTGCACAGTTGCAGATATGTAAATACGACGTTTCCTTACCATTTCTCACGCAATAGGGTTCGAACACTCGAACACCTATACGTAATTCTCCTCCATAGTTGCAGATATGTAAATACGGCATTTACTTACCATTTCTCACGCATTAGGGTTCGAACACTCGAACACCTATACGGATTCTCCTGCACAGTGGCAGATATGCAAATACAACGTTTCCTTACAATTCCTCACGCATTAGGGTTCGAACACTCGAACACCTATAAGGATGCTCCTGCACAGTGGCAGATATGTAAATACGGCATTTACTTACCACTTCTCACACATTAGGGTTCCAACACTCGAACACCTATACGGATTCTCCTGCACGGTGGCAGATATGTAAATACAACATTTCCTCACAATTTCTCACGCATTAGGGTTCGAACACTCGAACACAGATACGGATTCTCCTGCACAGTGGCAGATATGTAAGTACGGCATTTACTTACCATTTCTCACGCATTAGGGTTCGAACACCCGAACACCTATACGGATTCTCCTGCACAGTTGCAGATTTGTAAATACAACGTTTCCTTACCATTTCTCACGCATTAGGGTTCGAACACTCGAACACCTATACGGATTCTCCTGCACAGTGGCAGATATGTAAATACGGCATTTATTTGCCATTTCTCACGCTTTAGGCTTCGAACACGCATTAGGGTTCGAACACTCGAACACCTATACGGATTCTCCTGCACAGTTGCAGATATGTAAATACAACGTTTCCTTACCATTTCTCACGCATTAGGGTTCGAACACTTGAACACCTATATGGATTCTCCTCCATAGTTGCAGATATGTAAATACGGCATTTACTTACCATTTCTCACGCATTAGGGTTCGAACACTCGAACACCTATACGGATTCTGCTGCACAGTAGCAGATATGTAAATATGGCATTTATTGCCATTTCTCACGCATTAGGGTTCGAACACTCGAACACCTATACGGATTCTCCTGCACAGTGGCAGATATGTAAATACAACGTTTCCTTACCATTTCTCACGCATTAGGGTTCGAACACTCGAACACCTACACGGAGTCTCCTGCACAGTGGCAGATATCTAAATACAACGTTTCCTTACAATTTCTCACGCATTAGGGTTCGAACATTCGAACACCTATACGGATTCTCCTGCACAGTGGCAGATATGTAAATACAACGTTTCCTTACCATTTCTCTCGCATTAGGGTTCGAACGTCGAACACCTACACGGATTCTCCTGCACAGTGGCTGATATGTAAATACGACATTTATTTGCCGTTTCTCACGCATTAGGGGTCAAACACTCGAACACCTATACGGATTCTCCTGCACAGTTGCAGATATGTAAATTCAACGTGTCCTTACCATTTCTCACGCATTAGGGTTCGAACACTCGAACACCTATACGGATTCTCCAGCACAGTGGCAGATATGTAAATACGGCATTTACTTACCATTTCTAACGCATTAGGGTTCGAACACTCGAACACCTATACGGATTCTCCTGCACAGTTGCAGATATGTAAATACAACGTTTCCTTACCATTTCTCACGCATTAGGGTTCGAACACTCGAACACCTATACGGATTCTCCTCCATAGTTGCAGATATGTAAATACGGCATTTACTTACCATTTCTCACGCATTAGGGTTCGAACACTCGAACACCTATACGGATTCTCCTGCACAGTGGCAGATATGTAAATACAACGTTTCCTTACCATTTCTCACGCATTAGGGTTCGAACACTCGAACACCTACACGGAGTCTCCTGCACAGTGGCAGATATGTAAATACAACGTTTCCTTACAATTTCTCACGCATTAGGGTTCGAACATTCGAACACCTATACGGATTCTCCTGCACAGTGGCAGATATGTAAATACAACGTTTCCTTACCATTTCTCTCGCATTAGGGTTCGAACACTCGAACACCTACACGGATTCTCCTGCACAGTGGCTGATATGTAAATACGGCATTTATTTGCCGTTTCACACGCATTAGGGGTCAAACACTCGAACACCTATACGGATTCTCCTGCACAGTTGCAGATATGTAAATACAACGTTTCCTTACCATTTCTCACGCATTAGGGTTCGAACACTCGGACACCTATACGGATTCTCCAGCACAGTGGCAGATATGTAAATACGGCATTTACTTACCATTTCTCACGCATTATGGTTCGAACACTCGAACACCTATACGGATTCTCCTGCACAGTTGCAGATATGTAAATACAACGTTTCCTTACCATTTCTCACGCGTTAGGGTTCGAACACTCGAACACCTATACGGATTCTCCTCCATAGTTGCAGATATGTAAATACGGCATTTACTTACCATTTCTCACGCATTAGGGTTCGAACACTCGAACACCTATACGGATTCTCCTGCACAGTGGCAGATATGTAAATTCAACGTTTCCTTACAATTTCTCACGCATTAGGGTTCGAACACTCGAACACCTATACGGATGCTCCTGCACAGTGGCAGATATGTAAATACGGCATTTACTTACCACTTCTCACGCATTAGGGTTCGAACACTCGAACACAGATACGGATTCTCCTGCACCGTGGCAGATATGTAAATACGGCATTTACTTACCATTTCTCACGCATTAGGGTTCGAACACTCGAACACCTATACGGATTCTCCTGCACAGTGGCAGATATGTAAATACAACGTTTCCTTACCATTTCTCTCGCATTAGGGTTCGAACAGTCGAACACCTACACGGATTCTCCTGCACAGTGGCAGATATGTAAATACGGCATTTATTTGCCATTTCTCACGCATTAGGGGTCGAACACTCGAACACCTATACGGATTCTC
>JAXFYN010001207.1:0-42294 GCA_036172215.1 Camellia granthamiana
GGTGGCCGGCCGGCCACCTTTTCTAGCTGGCCGGCCACATTTCTTCCCTCAGATACAAAAAACTGGCCGGCTGGCTCCAAAAAGTGGCCGGCCATGCTCCAATGTATGCCTTTGGTCCTGTTTTGCCCTCCAGAGGAAAGTTCCAGGCATTTCCAGGCATCGGGTGTATCGAAGGCCTCCATTTCCCTCTGTTTCGGATGCGTTCCGTTGCCCAGATCGTCCGAAGTACGCTTTGTTTTGTTTATCAAGTTGTAATTTTTGCTTATTGAGTTGTCGTTTTTTTTATCGAGTTGTAAGTTTTGTCGAGCTGTCGTATTTTGTGTTTTGAGTTGTTACTCTTTGTTTACGCAATTTTGTTAAGTCTTGTTTATCGAGTCGTTAACATTGTTGTATTTTGCTTATCGAGTTGTAAACTTGCTAAGATTCTGTTATTTCTTAGTGAGTCGAGTTATTTGATTTGTTGCGTCGGTTCATTACCTGACCCGGTAAATACACAGTGCACATTTCCATTCAATCCCATTTTTGTGCAAAATGATGCGATGCGATGCTGAGAGAATAAAAATACAACACTTCTCCAAAAAGCTGTTTCACCCCATCATATTTCCTTTTACAAACAAAGGTACAAGTTTTACAGAAAATAAAAACTGCCTAACAACATGCAAAGTGCTACAAACTACTAGCAAAAAGGAAAATAAAGCAGGGAACAGCAGCATCAATACTCTCGGGAGCGGGAATGAGAGGCCCTCATCGTCCTCTTCTGCGAGACAACCTCTGCACCACCATCACCATCCGGGTCGGAGCTGTCATCCTCAGGATCCCCCTCAGCCTCGCCTCCACTCCCGGAACCAAGACCGAAATCCCCCTCCTCAGCGGATGTCTCTGACTGACGGCCTGCGACCTCCTCCTCCTCATCCTCATCGGGCTCCGCCTCTATAATATGTGCCTTGCGTCTGCGAGAGGACCCTCCTCGAGCTCTTCGAAAAGGCCTGGATGGCCCAGCTCCCTGAAAAGGCCTGGATGGCCCAGCTCCTCGAAAGGGCCCAGATGGCCCAGCGCCTCGAAAAGGTCCGGACGATCGACCTCCCTGAGAAGGCCCGGGTGGCCGGGCCCGCGGCGGAGCATATACAGGAGGCATCTGAAAGTGAAGAGTTCAATACATCAGTTCAAATATGAAAATCAGATGCAAGTACAGTATGTGAGTGGGGTGTGTGTCAGATGTGCTCTACACAAACGGCCTATCAATGCAGTAGGATGTTCAAAACCAGCGTGTCATCAGAAATATGATAAATACAAGAAAGATGAACAGTACCTGCACACCCATAATGGCCAGCTGTGCCTCCCTCCGCAGGATCATGCCCTCAAATGCGGCCATCACTCCAAGCATCTCATCCACGTACTCAACAGGAGGCTGTAGATATAAATGCAAAACTATCAGTAAATGAATGAATGTCTAAGTATCCGACTGATAAATCAAAGCTATAAAACATACCGGTGGCGAATCAGGATCTCTGACATATCTGTGGTCAGGAAGGGGAGGCTCCAGCGAGACCTGGTAAGGAGTCCCAAATCGCCAACTCGTCAACTCGGTCGGCATGTCTGGCCACCCAGGATGATGAAGAGTCGGAGGAATCGGGGGAACCGATCCACCCCCACCTCTGGACGTACCGGCCCCGCTGCTGGGAGGAATATCTGTAGCCCGAGCCTGGCTCGAAGACGGCACACCAATAGGCCTTATCGAGGGAGTGCGCACTCCCGTCAAGGGAGGCATCAGATATACGCGGCGATAAGTGGCATAGTCCCCCTCCTCAAGATGTAGCAAAGCATCAGTGCCCAGCATAGCACTAACAACATCCCGGGAAGAGAGCCTATCAACAGTCCGCATACTGACTGGGGGTGCTGCGGGAGGGTCCTGAGAAGTGTACCCCCATACTTGACGCAAAAAGCGTTCCCCCAGAAACCATGCTCTACCAACTGGTCCTTCGAATAGGATCCTGTACTGGGAGGTCCCGATCCTCCGGCATACTGAAATCGGAGACCATCACCCAAGGGCGCCCAGGGCTGCCATGTAATCTGCGGATAACTAGTGCATAAACCAATCAGAAATCGGGAATATACGGGACAGATCAAAGATGAAAATGGAAGGGACTGAGAGTTCTGAAATACCTCCGTCGTCCGCATAGTGTCGAAACACTGCCGTAGATAAAAGAGAGTCTCTCGGGGTCTCGGCCGGTGTTGGCCCTCGAATACCAGTGAGTACGGGGTCATGAGGGGCCCTGCCACCACCAACTCTAGCGCTAACATCGGGAAATATACGTAGACCCATAACTGAGGAAAGCAGTGCAGAATGTAAATACAAAGTGCTGAGGGCAAAATACAGAGTGTAAAGTGCGTTGTGTGTGCAATGTACAAGTAATAAAGAGCAGAAATATAAATCAAGAGGACAGAAAGTACCTCCCAGGCTCTCCAATAACCGCCAAGTAAGTCTCCCTGCCCGCGGGAGGTCGCGCTCATGTAGCAGTAAAGGGTAGCCAAGCCAGCGCCACCCCAATCATACCGTCTGACCTGTGATAGGTCCACCAGAGCGCTCAATAGATACAGCCCAACCGTGTTCCCTTTATCGGCGAACAGAGTAGTCCCGAAGAGGAACATAAGAAAACCACGGGCATACTGCTCTGCCTCCTCAGGAGTCCCGGGCTCCATCCCCTCCCTCCGAAAATGGGAAGAGAACCAGGTGTATCGGACTCTCCCTGAAGCTCTATCAACAGGCAGGCGGGCCCCCAGCAAATGTATCCAAGTGGCCTCCCATTCGCCCATGTCCTCGTCGTAAGGAATGGGCCGACCTCCTATGTCTAGGCCAGTCAATACAGCAAAATGCAGCGGGGTCATAGTCAAATCCCCAGTGGCGGAAAAATGAAAGGAGTTGGTGGTGTCCCACCATCTCTCCACCAAAGCTGCCATCAGTGTCCTCCTGGCAGGACAACGCGATAACCCAGCGCAGAAGGACCCGAACCCCGTCAAATCAACTAAATCCCGGACAGCCTCCGGGAGCTCAGCGTACCAATCTCTAACAGCGGTGGAGCCGTATCCCCGCACAGTGCGAGAACCAACCTGCATTCAAAATGAATACATGTGTCAGTATAAAATGAATGAGCTGCGTGCAAATGAAATGAATAAGCTGCGTGCAAATGAAAGGAATAAGCCGTGTGCAAATGAAAGGAATGAGCTGCGTGCAAATGAAATGAATAAGCTGCGTGCAAATGAAAGGAATAAGCCATGTGCAAATGAAATGAATAAGCTGTGTGCAAGTAAATAGGCTGCGTGCGAAGTAAAGTTAGGGCTGTGTGTTCTACTCTAAATCAGTGTGTGCTGCGTGTTCACCTTCAATTTGGGCTGTGCATTTAGAAAATCGGAGTTAGGGCTGTGTGTTCTACTCTAAATCAGTGTGTGCTGCGTGTTCACCTTCAATTTGGGCTGTGCGTTCAGAAAATCGGAGTTAGGGTTGTGTGTTCTACTCTAAATCAGTGTGTGCTACGTGTTCACCTTCAATTTGGGCTGTGCGTTCAGAAAATCGGAGTTAGGGCTGTGTGTTCTACTCTAAATCAGTGTGTGCTGCGTGTTCACCTTCAATTCGGGCTGTGTGTTCAGAAAATCCGAGTTAAGGCTGTGTGTTCTACTTTAAATCAGTGTGTGCTGCGTGTTCACCTTCAATGCGGGCTGTGTGTTCAGAAAATCCGAGTTAGGGCTGTGTGTTCTACTCTAAATCAGTGTGTGCTGCGTGTTCACCTTCAGTTTAGGGCTGTGTGTTCTACTCTAAATCAGTGTGTGCTGCGTGTTCACCTTCAATGCGGGCTGTGTGTTCAGAAAATCGGAGTTAGGGCTGTGTGTTCTACTCTAAATCAGTGTGTGCTGGGTGTTCACCTTCAATGCGGGCTGTGTGTTCAGAAAATCCGAGTTAGGGCTGTGTGTTCTACTCTAAATCAGTGTGTGCTGCGTGTTCACCTTCAATGCGGGCTGTGTGTTTAGAAAATCCGAGTTAAGGCTGTGTGTTCTACTCTAAATCAGTGTGTGCTACGTGTTCACCTTCAATGCGGGCTGTGTGTTCAGAAAATCCGAGTTTGGGCTGTGTGTTCTACTCTCGATCAGTGTGTGCTGCGTGTTCACCTTCAATTTGGGCTGTGTGTTCAGAAAATCCAAGTTAGGGCTGCTTGTTCTATTCTCAATCAGTGTGTGTCGTGTGTTCACCTCAACGACGAGTTGTGTGTTCGACATCAAAATATGGGCTGCGTGTTCATCTCAAATGTTTGGGCTGTGTGTTCAACTCTCAATCAGTGTGTGCCGTGTGTTCACCTCAACAATGAACTGTGTGTTCGACATCAAAGAATGGGCTGTGTGTTCATCTCAGAATTCAAGTATTGGGCCGTGTGTTCAATTCCCTACCGGTGTGTGCCGTACGTCCACAATCAATTTATGGGCCCAGTGTTCAGAAATTCAAGTGATTGAACTGTGTGTTCAGAATGCAAACAGGATGCTGTGTCATGAACTAAACATTCTAAATAAGCTGCTTACTTAAAATGAGCAGACAAACATGGCAAAGACACGAAGTGCATGAAAAACACAGAATATGTTGCAGAAAAGGTGAAAAACGAAGTAAATACCTCTCGTGCCTCGTGGGAGAGGTGATACTCTGGCTCCCGCAGAAGCAGATCTCCGGGTGCTCGCTCATTAAAGTCAGTGAAGTGACGAAAAACGGCCCGCGGAAGAACGTGTGCCGGCGGGGCGTACCTCTCGGGAATGAAGGGTCGAACCCTCGGAGGCAGAGTCATGACATCAAAATCATCCCCGGCACCCGGAGGACCTCCGCCGTGAGGAAAACGACCGGCCATTTCAGAAAATCTGCAAAAAGGAGCAAAAATTGGAAAAAGTCAACAAAAGTCAACTCTCAGGAAATGAAAAAGTCAACAAAAGTCAACCCCCGAGAAAATCTTCCAAATATTGAGACAAACTTACCTCAAGTGGCGAAAATGAGAAAAGAAGCCCCGAAATCAAAATTTAATCGGTTCAAAGTGTTTAAAACTGAAAGTTTTCGCGAAAACAACTTGCGTGGGGGGTTGGAAAAGGCGTATAGAGCTCAGATCTGGAGAGCAAAATGGTTTGGGAGGGAGGAGAAGATGATTTCGAACCTGAAGTTATGAGCTCAAAGTGTTTGGGTAAGTGGTTTTAAAGAAAATGAGGTGAAAAGACAAAAATGCCCACTGTTTTGAACAAGTGGCCGGCCGGCCACCTTTTCAGGCTGGTCGGCCATCTCCTTTTTGAAAAGTGGCCGGTGGCCTCCCCTGGGGAAGAAAAGTGGCCGGTGGTGTTCCCCACATGCCCACCTAGCTCTCTGCAAATTTTGAGGAAGATTGGAGTCCTTGAGACCTGAAAAAGTTCAAGAAAAGTGCACTTTCTGTCGCGAAATCGCTCCGCCGGAACTTCAGCTTTAACTTCTGGTGTGTGTCTCATCATTACTCATCAGAATCAAGGTGTATCCTTTGTAAACATGTTGTAACCTCTCCGGGGGGTGAACTGGAGGCCGCGATCGAGTCGCCCTCGCCGAAACGCGCGTTTCTCTGCTCGTGGTTTTGTGACAAACATGCATTCTAGTTCGCGCTTATTCTGCGTTGTTGTGCACATAACTTGCATTCTCATGAACATACTTGCATTGTTAGGCACGTTTTCTTGATATTACCATGCCTCTGTGCTTAAGCTTGTGTTGTCACGCACGTTCCTTTCTCGCACTGCGATGCATTCACCCACCGACACCGCTTTTGTCGAACTTTCGATATCACATTGAATATATCTTGCTAAACATGTTATGCTTGTTGAGTTTCTCTCTTTTGCAGGCACGATATTGTATGTATGGTTCATTTGGAGCTGGCGCGGCCAGACAAATCACGCAGGTATCGTATCTTCTCCGTGTGAGACTTGGCGAGAGTTGAATAATTCTCCGAATTCTTAACTGCATGAAATGTAGTTGTTGCTTTGCATTCTTGCTTAAAACTGTTGCATCTATTTGTGAATACCTGCTTCATTACAGCTTGCTGCATTTGCATGATCATTGAGTTACATCTTGCTCTGTGCATATCGCTTTGCATTTTGCCCCCTTGCCTGCGGGCACGCTTGCGGGCATATCTCTGTTTATCTCGCCTGATTGTCTAAGTCTTCGGTCTTGTCAAAAATGGGTCGTCTCTGGGCTTTGACATTCACTCCCGTCACTTGTGACTTCCGAGTTCTGTCAAAGAGGGGCAACTGTAGACACCCCATTTTTGACCGACCTTAAGACTCAGACGTCACCGATTGAGCGCTTGGTGATGTTGCATGTTGTGTTCGTCCAGAAGTTTCAGAATATTGGCTGCGGGCCTTGCCTCCAGACTTCCGGACTCTTTCTGTGCTTTACCTCGGTTTGCGAACTAGGCTCTGTTTTCTCTGTTTTCTCTTCCTGAGGGGAGGGAGAGGTCTCGTAGATCATCTCTCGATGGCCGTAGGCTACGTTTCGTGGTCGCAGGCCATTTTTCCCATTTCGGAGCCAGGTTCCCGGTTTTCGGAGCCGTCAGGCCGTGTGCCTCGGTTCGGGACCGCCTAACTACCCCCGTTTGCTCCGGTTTTTGGCATGCGTCTTATTTACTCCCTTTTGAGGGACACTGTGGTCTGAGAGACCCACTTCATGGTCGAACACCACTCCTAGAGCCTAACAGTCAGTTTTTGGGGCCTCGGACTGCGCGTTTCAGCCCCCGAACCTTCATTTTGCATCGGTTTTCGTTCATTTTTGGCAAGGACCTCTGTTTCATCACTAGGAAGGTCATAAAAGGGTGGGAGGCCAGTAATTGTTTCAGCAACCAGTTATATTCCTTCATCGCCCTCCGACGCCCGTTTTTCTCACTTCAAAGCCAATGTTGACCACCCTAAGACCACTTTATTCAACTCCAAACCACATATTTATGTTGTACACACCCGGGAGGACACAAATATCACATGGCCGGCCAGTAATTCCATCTGAACCTTTTGAACCCCTTTCAAAAATGGCTTGTTCTCTCTCCTGTTTCACTTCCTCCAATTTTGGACCATAGGGCTGTGTTGAGGGCATCTGGGAGGACACCAATTTGTGGTGGCCGGCCATTAATTCACCTTGGCCTTTTTGACCCCTGGCCGGCCGGCCATGGGGGGTGGCCGGCCGGCCACCTGCAGCTCCAATACTTGGCCGGCCTTGATCCTTACAGGTGGTACATTACAGCTGTATACTTTTTTTCCCCCCAAAATCTGTATCCGGGAGGGAAACTTTTTGGGGGGAAACTTGGCTTGTTTTCCCCCCCCTTTTTTCCCTCCTTTTCTCCCCCTCTTTGGTCCATATAACCAGCCTCCAGCATTGGTTTTTGGGTTGGAAAAAAATCCCTTTGAGCCTTGTATGCATATCTCCTCTCCCCCTTTCCATTCAAGCTTTAAAACACCAAGTCCTACACCCTTTTCTTCATCACCACCTAGCACCACACTACCACTTCCATTCCAGCAGCTTGGAGGTCTTCTCAGAGGCTAAGAGGCAGCTTTTCTTGGTCCAAGAGGCAGCAAAGGATTGGTCTTCAAGGGTGAGTTGATTTCTCCCTCTTTCTAACTCATTTTTGCAAGTTTTCTTAGCCCCTTTTGCTTGCTGTTTTGAGCTCCGACCAAAACTGAAAGTGACATTTTTTTTGAGCTCTATTTCATATTTCATTAAGGGTCTTACCCTGTTTGGGACCCCCATCTTGCACTTGCTTCATTACCCCTTTGTATGCCATAATCTTGCATAGTATTTTTGGCCTATGTGTAATCTGTTTTGGAGCATGATGTAAACTGTAGATAGGCTCATTTTGAGCCCTTCTTCAACATTGAAGAAGGACTCACCACTGTTTGGGACCTCCATGTATCACTTGCCATTGTACCCCTCTTTGGTCCCCTTTTTTGCATGATTTATTAGCTTATTGAGCTCCTGTTTTTGGACCTTGGTCCGAACTGAAAAGAGGCTTATTTTGTTGCCCTATTCATGTTTCATTAAGGGTCTATGGCTGTTTGAGACACCCTTTGTATACTTCATGTTATAGCTCTCTTGGTGCCCTTATTTTGCATAGCATTTTGAGTATACTTGTATCTGTTTTGGGGGTTTGTCATAAACTGTAATACATCATATTTTTGGCCCCTCTTCAATATTGTAGAAGGCCCCTTCCCTGTTTGGGGCCAGAATTTGTGAGTTGCTTCATTACCCCTCTCTTTTTGGCCAATTTTGCATGCTAGTTTAGGCCCATTTTTACTCACTGTTTGGCCTTGCTTAAAACTGAAAAAATCCTTGTTTTTGGGCTTCCTTGCTTATGTCTTTACACTTCATGTACAAATAATGCATGCATTGCATAGCTGTAGGCCATTTCATGCACCAAAATTCATGTTTCGGGATTCGTTCCATGCATCGGGTATCATTTTGCCATGATTCGGGGCTGTTTTGCATCTCATTTTGCCTCTGAAATTTGCATGCTTGTATGCCATATTCCATGTCTTGCCATGTCTTGTTAGAGTGGCATTTTGGTGCCTTAGGGTCGGTCCTCGGTTTGCGTGCACGCGTGCACGTATTTCGAGTTGTCTCATTTTCATCTTATGGCCTCCTATGTGAGTGTGGCTGAGGTCCACTTGTGTTGGTGTAAGTCCATTGTGCATTGTGTATGCCATTTCATTTCATAGCATTGTGTATGATAGGTTGTATGTTAGCACATTGCGTATGCCATGTTATCTCGTGCATTGTGTATGCCATTTCATAGCATGTTGCATGTTAGGTTGTATCTTAGTTGCATTTCATGCATGACATGCATATTGCATTGTGTTCGGGATAGGCGTTAGCCTGAGCACGGGAAACGAGGTACTTTTCGTACCCCGAGTGACGGAACGTGTCTCAATTCCCAGTCACCGGCACTCCGGATTACCCATGATGGAGTTAGGTCTTGTTGTGTTTTCATGTTGCATTCATTCCATATTGAGTTGTGCAATTCGACTCCTCGGCCATTATGCATCGATATGCGTGATTGGTGGCACGAGGATCGAGGCATGCATACATTTGTGAAAATACATTGCCATGCCCCTTTCCTGCTCTCTGTTGCAGCAAATCAAGAATCAGCAGTCTTCCGAGGCTTGGTGCGCTTCCAAAAACCATTGCAAAACAGAGGCTAATTGGGGCATCATAGTGGATTTCCGCGCAAAGGCAACCCGAACATGCATCATCCATCATCGGAAAAAGAGTCAAGGCAGTCCCTGGCTTGCATGCCAGTTTATTATTTTTCTTAGTTAATTTGTAAATTAATTAGGAATTTGTACATTATTTGGACTGTACTATTCTTTTATTCGGGACTGTATATTTATTCGGACCCTCTGCGCGAGGGCATAATTGTAATAAGTGTGCGTGAGTGTGATGTATGTCTTCCAACCCCACGTCTTTCTTCCCTTTTATTTACCAGCTTATGATGGTTAGATTAGGGCATATCTCAATTAGCATACAGTATGATAGCATGTTTGCATTCATTCATCTGTTTTGCATGCACCGGGCTCGGTGCATCATACTAACTGCATTTGTATTTCAATTCCAAGTTGAATATATGTTAGCTGTAGCATTCCATATGCCATGTTTAGAATAGCCGAGCCTGCTATAGTTGCATTTTTACATGTGTTGCATTAGGCATTTCTGTATAATTAGGATCATGCATGGATTTCTAATTAGCTTATGTTTTGGCTTGGAGTACTCGGTAAGTTTTATGCTTTAGCATCCTTGCATGTGTGTGAGTGACTGCCATGATAGCATGCTTACCATGAGGCTAACTGCTTATGTGATATACCTGCTTGGATGCCTGTGGGTGGAGGTTGGGTTATTTGGATTAGAACAATTCATCAAATGTTTGTTTTAAGCCCACTAGACAGTGGCAAAATCATGTTTTCTAAGCCCACCCGAGGGTGGCAAAATCCGCGTTTTAAGCCTACTTGCGAGTAGCAAACCATTTTCACAAACAAACATGAAGTGTTTTGTTCCAATTCAGACGACTCAGTCTATACTTGTATGCTGTGCGTATCACATAGTAATCCTAGGCTAATAACCGAAATAAGAACGCATAATGTTTTCAAAACCCGATATCATGGTTAGTAGAGGCCGATCTTTGATCGGGCGAGCGGGGGTGCTCACGAAGTGACCTTCCCCAATCGTACCCAAGTTCCCGAGCCGAGGCAACTTTGGTGATGACGGACACGTGGCCTTAGGCAACGAGTCAGGGTTTCCTAAATTTCCCAAAATAAAATATTTAGGTGGCGACTCTGTATCTGGCAAAGCAGTCCATGTTTGGCACTTCTTTCAAAAATCTGTTTTCTCAAAATGATTTGCCGGATTTGGACTCTTTGGTTCAAGATTAAGAACCGTGACAAAATCGAGTCCGAGCTGTAGCGAGGTCCCCCGCGGGCTTGTTACAGTTAGTAGCCACTTCCCAACTTTTAACCTATTTTAAGTCACATCATCTCTCATATTTTTTACATATTTTTTCAAAAAAAGTCAAAAAAATTTACTTTTAACTATCTTTCCAATACAACCGATATGTTAGAATATTTGTAGCGACCCTAATTTTTTGTAAGTCATTATTTATTATTGTTACTTTATTTTATTTTTGGTTTTATTAATTGCGTGACTACATGAGAATTTAATGTTATAGTCAATTAATTTAATGTGATATTTAATTATATATAATTAATTTGAATATTTATATATATTTATATTTTTATATATATGTATAAAAGGTGTTATATATACATATTTAATTTTATATTTATATTTATATTTATATTTATATTTATATATGGTGGTGTATTTGTATAATATAATAGTGATTAGGTTATAATATCAAGAAGGGGGGAAAAAAAGAGGGAAAATAAAATAAAATAATTTAGAGCATTTTTGGTTAAATATATATATATATAAAGGAACCCTACAATTGAAATCAGTAGCATCTACCACGGGTAGAGAAGAAGAGAAAAGAAAGGGGAAAAAAAAAAACAAGAGTACAGCCGAGACACAGGGACGGCAGAGGAGAAAAGGAGAAAAGAAATATTAAGATTTTCTTTTGGTGGCTTAATTAATTGTTTAAGTGATTCTTTGATCTTCAAAAATATATTGTGAGTACAAAACTCACTTCTCTTAATTTATGTTTAATTCGTTATTTTTATTTATTCGATGTTGGTTTGATTTTGTTTTTGCATGTAGATGATGAATTGATTTCATTATTTGGTTAGATGTGTATGTAAGGTTTAAAGTTTTTATATGTATTTATTTTATGATTATAATCACACTCATGGTTATATGAAATTAAAATAAACTTAGAACCCATAGATAAATTCCTTACATTCCACCATAACTCCATGGATTGTTATTTTATTTGAGTGTTGGTGAGAAAGAGTGTATAAAAAAAAAAGTGAGGATTTTGAGATTTATTTGAATGTTTTAGGCTTGGCATTGTTATGTTTATTCTCATGAGTAGATGAGAGATTGTGTATATATATATTGTTGCCTCGTTCTCATGAGTAGATGAATGCTTTGATTTATGCGTGTACATATATGCTAACCATCTGGGGAGTGTGGGTCAAACTCGGGACGATATCCCCATCCAAGTTTTGTTTCGAAGCGGCGTTAGGTATACGGGAGGCACATGAGATATATGTGTAGGTTGGAAGTGAAGAGCCGAAGTGGTGGAGTTAAGGTACAAAGAATTTAATTATGAGTTTATTGGTATAGTGTGAATTGTATTGATTTATACATCTCGAAAAAATAGTAAACGACCTTGACAAATTATGAAATTTGGGCAGAGGCATGTATACGTAATTCTAGACAACTTTTGTATTTTAACTTTGTACTAAAAAGATCGATTAGAACTTGTAATCGGATGATCTTGGTTATAGTAGTTTTTATTCATTTTAGCAATGCAAATTTTAGAGGCTGTTTTAACTCATGAAATGAGCCCATTTTTATTGATTTCTCATAAACTGAAATAAAACATTATTCTGAACACTTTTCGTGTTTTGAACTTTTCCGAAAAAAATCATCTTAGGGCAGTTTCTTTTCATTTTCAATTCCAGATTTTTTTCGATCAAATTTCGTTTAGGTTCTTCTATTAAGTTTTTCTCTCAACCTGTTTAGTTTCTACTAAATTCGTCCACGCAAATTTTTAGAAAATTTGATTCTGTACAACTTTTGTTCTTTGAGTTTTGGTCAATTCAAATGATTTAAGCATGAAATAATGCGTTTTTATACTACTTCAGTAATTTACTTATAATTAAATTGTACTAACTTTATTTTTTTTTGCAAAATGGTGGGTCTTACTAACTTTTTAAGTAGGGCTGACCCACCATAATTTTTATGTTTATTTTGTTTATTCTATACTCAATTTATATTTAGTTGTGTACGGGTAAGAAACTAAATGTCACCGTATTTTGGGAAACTACCTCTTCTTCTCAGTGCGGGTGAAACTACTTGTCATGTCCCGTAACAAGAATTAAATATACTTTTTTTTTGTGTCTGGTAGACACGTGGGCGTTAAATCTTGTACTCATACTAGTATACTTGTATACTGACCTGTTTTGTCTGTTGGCAACTCAGTTGCGTTCTATTTGAGCGCAGCCGAGCTTCCTTTGCAGGATTAGTTGGGGCTACGGTGGTGACGAGAAATAACAATAGTTGTTGGACATGTCGTTTGGACTTCTTTTGTTTTTTTGGGCTTAGGGTTGATATTAGTTTATGTAATTATTATTTTTTTATGACCTTAGTATTATGATAGTTTGGCATTGTGGGTTATTTTCCAACTTTACATTATTTAAGTTGTTTTGACTAGTTGTTACTACTTTAATGTTGGAGGTATTGGATAGTTATGAAATTATGGTGGATGGTTTGGTTGGCATTTTGTTAGTTTTTTTTTTATCCCTTGTAATTTTTTTGAGCATTGAAATTTACTTAAGTCTTATGGAGACGAGAACGTTTAGATTTTATTTCACCCCTAGGATTTGGATGATGGAATATTGATTGGGGTTTAGTCCTAATTTAATATTTAATTGTCTAAATTTGAGGCGTGACAATTTGGTATCAGAGCTGTAGGTTACCCTAGACTTGTGAGAGTTTAGGTGATCATCGGATTGTAGAAACATGGATTAATTGGTTTAGGTTGGTGGTTGAATTTATTCTAAGTATTTATGAACAAATTCTTTTTGTGTGTTTAACTTGAAGGTGGTGGCTGGAAGGTATAATTTGAGAAGTGCTGAGCCTAAGGGCACAGGGAAAAAAACAACTGCTAACGCGGCAGCGGCAGCAGTAGCGGTGGCTGTTACCCGGGTAACCAATACGGTACAGGTTAATGTGGAGAAGATGATGGCTTAATTACTTCAGGTTGTTCAAATTAATAATCAAGGTTAGCATGGAGATCCCTTTGCGAAAAGAAACAAAGACTTTGGTTCTTTAGAAGGTCAAAAATTCTCTGGAGATGGAGGACCCATTGCAGCTGATGCTTGGGTTCAAAAATGTGAGATGGTGTTTGGTCGTATACAGCTCACCAAGATTCAAAAACAAGAGTTGGCTACACATCAACTTGAGGGAACAACCCTATTTTGGTGGAACTCGTGGAAGGAGGGTCTAGATTTGATGACTTTGACTTGGGCAGATTTTAAGACCCGTTTTAACCGAAAGTTTGTTCTTGCTGCTATTCGGTCTCAATTGAGTGATGAATTTTCGAAGCTGACCTAAGATGGTAAAACAGTGATCGAGTATGTCACCAAGTTTACTGAGTTGTCTCATTATGCCTCTTACTTGGTTGACACACACGAGAAGAAAAATGAGAAGTTTATTAAGGGATTAAATCATTACCTGTCTAAGTCCCTTATTCCCTTTGATGCTGAATCGTTTGACAGAGTTCTTGACTTGGCACTGAAGTATGTGGAAAAGGAGAAACAGTTTAAAAGAAGGAAAGGCCAAGGTCGGAGAGACTTCCAGAGGGAGTCACTTCCAGCAACGTGATGGAAACAGATACAGACCCTATGATCAAAGGCTTAGGGATCAGCAGTTTCAAAGGCCACAACAACAGGGCAGTCAGGGAAATTTCAGACCTTAGGGTAATTTTAGGCCTCAGGGCAATTTCCAACCCCAAGGGCACTATTATCAGAGACAGGGTGGTCTGCACCCCCAGGGTTATCAAGGACAGCGGTGTCAAGTGTCACAGTTGGGTTATTGTCCTCCCATACCTTAGTTGGAGGGACCCCACCTATCAGAGTAGTAGCTCTTCAACCGATCAATAGGAAGTGTTTTGGGTGTCAGTAGTTGGGACATGTAGCCAGGGATTGCCCTCAGAGACAACAGGCGCGATAAGGTCAGGCAACTCCAGCCAGGGCATTTGCAGTGATACTAGGAAATGACAAAGTGCAAGGTACTTTTAATCTTTTTGAATAACCTATTAGAGTACCTTTTGATACTGGTGCCTCTTATTCTTTCATATCTGGACAGTTTGTAGAAAGAAAACACCTTGTAACTATCTCCTTGTCTAGACCTATTCGTGTTGAGACCCCTTTAGAAGGAGCAGTTACTCTTTATGAGATGTGTAAAGATTTTGAAATTGATTTTGTGGGCAAAATCTTGTATGCAGACCTAATTGTGTTAGGGTTTAAGGGGTTTACAATTATTTTAGGTATGGATTGGCTGCGAAAATACTTTGTAACTCTAGATTGCGCTGGAAGGACTGTAAATATAAATATTCCTGGTATGCCATGGCTTACCCACACTTCTAGCGATGGAGAAGAGTCAGTGATGACGAGTTTTCTGTGCTCAATAGAAATCCCTAAGCAGGACATTAGTGAGGTAGATGTGGTACGTGATTTTGAGGATGTATTTCAGGAGATACCTAGACCTCCACCTCAATGGGTAGTAGAATTTTGTATTGACCTAGTGCTGGGAATTGCACCGATTTCTAAACCGGCATACAGAATGACGCTTAAAGAGCTTGTGAAGATGAAGAAGCAGCTAGAAGAGATGCTTTAGAAAGGGTTCATGCGTTTAAGTAACTCCTCGTTGGGAGCACCAGCGATCTTTTTTTCCAAGAAAGATGGCACTCTCTGCATGTGCATAGATTATAGAGAGCTGAACAAGGTGACTATCAAGAGCAAGTATCCGTTACCTAGAATTGATGACTTGTTTGATCAGTTAAAGGGGGCAGCCATGCTCTCTCAGTTTGATCTCAGAACGGGTTACCATCGGATGGGTATGTCAGAGGAAAGTATACCGCTTACTGCTTTTCGGACCTGGTACGGGTTGTACGAATTTCCTGTAATGCCTTTTGGTTTGACCAATGCTCCTACCTATTTCATGGACTCGATGAACAGAATTTTTCAACGGTATCTAGATAAGTTTGTGATTATCTTCATAGATGATATTTTGATGTATTCTAAGAATGAAGAAAAACACAGAGAACACTTGAAAGTCATGTTACAGACTTTGAGGGAGCAGCAGTTATACGCTAAGTTCAGTAAGTGTCACTTTTGGGAGAAATTTTTTTGGTTTTTGGGACATATTGTGTCCAATCAGGGGATAGCGGTAAATCCTGATAAAGTTGTTGTAGTCAAAGAATGGAAGCAGCCTGCGAACCCTTCAGAGGTGAGGAGTTTTTTTAGGACTAGCTGGTTATTACAGGAGATTTATAGAGAAGTTTTCCACTATTGCAGCACCTATGACCAAGTTGACCTGCAAGAATGTGAAGTTCGTATGGACAGATAATTGTGAGAGAGCTTTCCGAAAGTTAAAGCAGCGTTTGACTACAGTACCGGTGTTAACTATACCAGTACAAGGGGAAAAGCTAGTAGTGTTTACTGATCTGAGCGGAACTGGGTTGGAATGTGTGTTGATGTAGCATCAGAAGGTTGTATCTTGTGCTTCTCGACAGTTAAAACCTCATGAGAGACGATACCCTACTCATGATTTTTGCATTCAAAGTGTGGCGACACTACTTGTTTGGAGAGTGCTTTGAATTGTACACAAATCACAAGAGTCTTAAATATCTTTTTCTCAAAAAGAGTTGAACATAAGGCAACAAAGGTGGGTTAAATTCATCAGTAGTTATGATTTCGAAATCCTTTACCACCCGGGAAAAGGAAATGTGGTTGTAGATGCACTTAGTCGACAACAAGGGATTATAACTTCTTTGATAATTCAAGAATGCAAGTCCTTGGAGTTAATTTCGATGCACGATGTTCAACCAATAGAGAGTGTCGAGAGGGCATACATTGGTTGTTTGATCGTACATCCAACGTTACTGGGTAAAGTTCATCAGATGCATAATTTAGATGGGTTCCTCGTCAGTAAGCTCGATGACCTTGTGGTGGATTTGACTGATGACTGTCCTACTAATTGGTCTGTGGACTCGGATGGGGGATTGCGATTCAGGGATAGATTGTGTGTACCTAACATAGTTGAATTAAGGAAAGAGATTATGGATAATGCCCATAAGTCTCGATATACCATTCACCCTGGTGAGACTAAGATGTATCATGACCTAAAGAGGACGTTTTGGTAGGAAGGTATGAAGAAGGACGTAGGAGAGTATGTTTCTCGATGTTATGTGTGTCAATAGGTGAAGGCAGAACACCAACGACCGTTTGGACTTTTGCAGCCTCTCGAGATCCCTACTTGGAAATGGAAGTTCATCTCTATGGATTTCGTGGATAGATTGCCGCGGTCTAAGCGAGGTAATGAATCTATTTGGGTGATAGTGCATTGACTCACCAAGTTTGCTCATTTTATTCCAATCAGTGTTCACCGAACTACGGATAAACTAACTAGGTTGTATATTCGAAAGGTGGTGTGACTTCATGGCGCACCAGTTTCTATAATGTCGAATCGTGATCCATTGTTTGTGGCAGAGTTTTGGGAGAGTTTTTAGCATGCTTTGGGTGCTAGGTTAGACTTGAGCACAGCTTATCATCCTTAGACGGATGGGCAAACTAAACGGGTAAATCAGATCTTGGAGGATATGTTGAGAGCTTGTGTCCTCGATCTTGGTGGTAGTTGGGAAGAACACTTGCCATTGGTAGAGTTTGCTTATAATAATAGTTATCACTCCAGTATCGGGATGACACCTTCTGAGGCATTGTATAGGAGGCTATGTCAATCACCTGCTTGTTGGATGGAGGTAAAAGATGCACCCCCGTGGGTCTAAGATATGCTTTTATCTGTAATGTGATTTATGTTGTGAGTTCTTGATTTGAGTTGATGATATCTTGTGAGATAAGTGACTGACTTGATTGTCGGAGTGCCCCCAAGTAGACGAGCTACCGCAGTATTTCTTGTCTTCTTGTGCGCAGGTGCTTGGTTTAATCTATTTTGCCGCGTGCTCTCCAACTAAGTTCTCTATTTGGTTATAAGGTAAAAAATCAACACCCACAGGAACCAACTAAGGTCTGGAATACACCCTCTATTTTAGGCCTGACCTTCCATGATTTTGAAAAAGCACTCTTGAAATGATTCCAGACCTCTCTTTTTACTGTTGCTGGATCATCAACCACCACTCTATTTGCTACTATTGAGTTAATGATGTTAATGCTCTGTTGACATATAACCATCAAATGGAAATACCTTGTATTTTTATCACCTCTAAAAGCCTAGTCTTGTCTGGATTTCTGGAGCCAAAACCACTCTACCCACTTGCTTAATTTCCAAATTGACTCCCTCAACTCTGCTTTTCTAGATTTCTCAGCAGCCAACAACTCTCTAGACTCAGCTGGCAAGTCCTGCTGATGGAACTCCTTATCAACAAGTTTCAGTTGGGGATGTAAGGTTACCAAATACAAATACATTCCACTCCTTAAGATGCTTCTTTAAAAAACCAACTTTTTGGACAATCTATAACTAGCCCACCCATCAAACCCTGCTTCAAGCCAAACCTTTTCAGCCATAAGCAAAAAACTAGAATAGAGAACCCAACAGTTCATGAACCTAAAAGGTTTAGAACCC
Organism: Camellia granthamiana; assembly: GCA_036172215.1. Taxonomy (NCBI): domain Eukaryota; kingdom Viridiplantae; phylum Streptophyta; class Magnoliopsida; order Ericales; family Theaceae; genus Camellia; species Camellia granthamiana. The sequence goes on from JAXFYN010001207.1 coordinate 18,059, forward strand.
CAGTTCCTACTATCTTCCTTCAGAATAATAAGACAATGATCAGACACAGACCTAGGTAGCCCCCAACATTTAAAATTGAAAACAGCAAGCCAATCAGAGTCTAATATAAACCTATCAATGCGACTCCATTTTCCATTTTTACTAGAATTGCTCCAAGTGAACTTTTTCTCTAACATTGGCAGCTCCACCCCTTCAAAATTATCAATGAACTCGTTAAAATCTTGCATACCCACACTTCTCCTGGAGTAACCAACCCTTTCACTCATACTCCTAATCTCATTAAAATCGCCCCCAATGCACCAGGGTTTGGGAAACAATGGTTTGATCTTGACAAGCAAATCCCATAAATCTCTTCTCTTGACAATATCATATTTTATGATTGTTACATACACTTTTTTATTTTATTATTATTATTATTTTTTTTAGTGTATAATATTGTTATTGATATTATATTTATTTAAAAAAATTAGATTCTCAGAGTTTGTCACTTCAAATATATTCAAAAATAGATTTGGGTGATAAACATTAAATTAATAAAATATGAGATTTGAATATGAAATGAATTTGAGTTATTGATATAAAATTTTAAATAATTTTTAAATTTTTATATTTGAATATGTAGCATTACTGATATTTATTTCAAGTTAATTATTAAGCAATTAATAAAATAAAACAATGTTCAATCCAATCCAATGATGTAAAAAGATGAAAAAACAAAGGTTAGGATATTTAATTGATGGAAAATTCTACCATATACACTCTTAGGTTGTATTTGGTTTATAAATTTGAAAAGAAAAAAAAAAATCGAAAAGAAAAAAGAAAAAAAAGAGTAAAACGTGAATAAAATATACTAATATTTCACCTAATTTTACGTACATTTTTCCTTTTCCTTTCCAAATCTGCTCTCAAATGTATGAATTAAACACAACCTTAATTACAATGTTTGTGTCAATAGTTATGACCTATTATATTATTAGTTATGATATATTGTGATATTAATTATGACATTATTTTAGTTATAATCGAAGAGTTATTTGGTTATACTCATGTTATGTTTTGTTATAATTTTTTTTAAAAAAATGTTTTAATTATGACTCTCATAATATTGAGTTACTTGCATATGGTATAAAACGATGTGTAACATAACATTACCCGAATTATGTTTCCAATTGTGATATTGTTGTCTTGATTTTAATTATTGTGGTGTTAGTTATGATATTTGTCATCTTTGGTTATAATTTATTGTGTTGTTGTTATAAATTGATTAGGATTGTAATGTTTGTTATGATTTATTGTGATTATTATTTTAAAAAATATATATTTATTTATATTTTATGTGATGTTTGATTATAAGCTATTATTTTTTTAATTATGATTAAAAAAAAATTGATAAACCACACAAATGCAATAATTTACATGTGAATTTGGGGTGTGTATAGTAGACAGACACAAAAAAACAAAAAAAATGTTTTTTTATTATTTTAATAAAATTAAACATGAAAATAAATATTATGATGAAATAATTATTTTATTTTAATAAATCAAACATTACTTTAATTTTAGTGTCATCGCTTCATTTTTCCTTTACTTTCTCACCTCGAAAGCGTGGTCAACAGTGGCGGAGCCAAGAAATTAAGGTTGAGGGAGCACTTTATAATTTTAATATTTTTTTGGTGATCAACAATAAAATAATAATAATTTTATGAGTTAAATTTAAGCATAAAATTTTAATTATTTATTATTTATAGCAACTAATCAAAATTCTATAATAATATGGAATAACTCGGACACAATAGTAATGTAAGTATTCAATTTTAGCACAAAAAATTACAAATTAAAATTTTTAATTTTAGAAAATAGAAGCAAATCATTTATAGTACAAATTATTATAAAATTTTTATAATTTTTATTTGATAAAAAAATATTAGAGAGATAGTATTGATTATAAAAATGTGTTTTGAATAGAAATTATTGAATAATCCTAGAATATTATGTGATGTTGATGACGTAGTACTTTGGATATAAGAAATCACAATTCACACTAAGCAATTCATCTATTATCTTCTAATTACTTAACAATAATGAGTTACTATGTTCCAATCATAAAATTTGACACTATATTATTGATTTAGACCACCATATAAATAGCACCACATGACACTCTAAGACTACTAAATGTGTGGAAAAAAAAATTCAAAACTGGGGGGACGTGACCCCCTCTGCTGTGGCTCCGCCACTGGTGGTCAACATGGTCTTCCCATCAACAACGATGTAATGCACTTAAATTTAGTACCCAAAAAAAAAAAACGAGAGAAAGAGACAATTGAGAAAAATGGCCTAATTGTGCGAGTCTTTCTTCTTCTTTTTTTTAAATTTATTTATCAGCAAAATAAATAGAATTTTATTGATGACGATAAAAGATAAAGATGTACACACAAAACAGCAAAACATCGATAAAGAGAGGAGGGTGCACAAAGCATCACAATTGGTTAGATCATTCCAACTGTGTTGGTACCAAAAAACCCATCCTATCATATGCTAAACACCCCCCCAAAGAAAGCAAATAACCAAAACAGAAAAACAAATAAGCACCACAACTACCATTCCAAAAGCACAAGATCAGCAATGCTTCACACCCTCATGTAATCCTGATATACACAGACACAGCTAACAGGACAATCAACAAAGAAACATAGCAGCACAAAACAGTAGCAGCAAGTCATGGTTGATTTGAGATTCAAGATGTTCATTTTATGTCCATTGTGGGGTCGATAACCCACCACCGCATTCCTTGAAAATGATGTTTGATGGATAACTTGCTATGCACCACCCATTTGTTTGGCACATTACAATCAACTATTTTTCTTTTAACCAAAATAGCTTCTTATTAGAAGTCATTTGAACATGCTGAGTAGTAAATTGTTCAAATTTAATTTGATAATTTAATAAATTTTAAAATGTGTTTAAATTTAATTTATTAATTTTTCAAACTAACCTTAAAAGAGTTTTTATATCATCTAATGTAACCGAACCTGAGGGAAAGGGATGAGTTAAGGGCATGATCAGCCTACAAAATCCATTGAACTCATGGCTTTCATGCTTCTACCGAGGATTAAGTGACCCTATATGCTAGTTTATATGTAAGAGAAATTAAATTATTTGAGTAAAAAAATATTTTTTAATTAAATTTTAAATTGTTTTCATCTTGATTTTGTCAAGCCAAAAACAAACAATTAATCTTGTGTAAAGGATATTATAAAAATTGAGCTATGATAAGTACACAGGGGCCCTGGTTTTTTTTTTTTTTTAGAAGTAAAATTGAGGAGATTGATAGTGAGAGAATTGATAGTGAAGGGAGTAAAATTGTGTTTGCTTTGATGATAGTTGTTAGTGTGAGAATTGTTAAATTATTACTTTATAAAAGAAATATAAAATATTAAAACAAATAAAATTATGATTTTTACTTAACAAAAAATATAAAATATTAAACATTAATGTTCAAAAAAAAAAAAAATGCCTAACATGTTAAAAAAAAAATAAAAAAAATCTATTCTTTAGAACTAATTTCCTAATACCACCTCAACCTCCATCATCTCAATTCTCTCTTTATGGCCCATCCTAATCCCTAAATCAAGAATCCCTTTCTATCTTTCAAAATAAACATAACATATGATCGGTGCACCTCCATCTCAATTCCAATCATAACTCCCTAAACAAATGGGGCAGAGGATATTTGGCATAAAATACACGATACTCTCGCATAAAAATGGGACCCACACAATCCATGTGAAGTCAACCCTCATGATGCACAATTGGCTTGGCATTTCCGCTAAAAAACAAAATTACGTAAAGGTACGCATAACAAATCTAATCCATATGTTTTATTATTTTATATAAAAATAATTTAATAATTTAATAATTCTTATATTAACAATTATCATCAAAATAAATATAATTTTATTTAATTCACTCATTATCAATCCCCTCATTAACAATTCTCTCACTATTAATCCCTTCTATTCTATCTCTGAAAATAAACGGGGCCTCTACATTGAACACACGTTGATGATGATCCAGTGCACAAATGTGCACAACTCAATTGCATAGGGGTTGTTTAGGGTGTTCTAAATAAGTACACTTTTTAACTTTTTGGACTAAAAAATAAAGGAATAAAAGATGGTTGTTTAGAATAATTTTTTGTCTTTTTTACAAAAAACATGTGTGTTAAAATATTATATAAAATAGCAAAATTACAAAATTACCCCTATGTCCTAGACTAGTGTAGCTGCGCTGACTTTTTCTCTCCTTTCATTTTTAAAAAAAATTTTTTAAAATTTTTTTCTCATGTAAGTGTATCTTACATTGTGCCACGTTTTTCACTTTTATGAGAAATTGTGACTGCTGCTACAGTGGCTGCACAGCTTGACCTATTTTGAAATTTTTTTTTGGGGGACAAATTTCTCCCAAAAAATAGGTGAATAGTATGAACTTTTTTTGTTTTTTTAATACTTTTTAATTTTTTGACTTTTTTATTGCATGTCAAACCAGCCCTTAAATATGTGCCACATAACAATCAAAGTCGCCGAATAATTTTTTAACAAAGTAAATTGCTATATATTATTTGTTTTTTTTTCATCTTTTTATATTACTAAAATTTTATGATATGCTATTATTTATTTTCATTAATTCTTAATGAACCAATCAATAATATTTACGTAAGAAATGATATAAAATGATGATAAAAAAAAATTAATGATATACATAATTCCTCATTATAAAAACTGTAACTATGATTTTTATGCAAATATGAGGGTTAGAAAATAAAAAATAAAAGAAAAACGAACCAACCAAGTTCCCAAACTCCCCACATTTAACTATAGAAATAGAAATTCAGATATAATAAGGTGTCATTTGGTAACACTTACGTTTTTAGTTTTCTGTTTATATTTATAAAAATTTAAAAAACTCAAATAAAAACTTGTTTGGTAAAATTTTTGATTTATAAATCAATGGTCTCAGTTTATAAATTTGGCCAAAAAATGAAAACACAAAAAATATGTTTCCGTTTTGAGTTTTGAGTTTTTTTTTTTTTTTTTACCACCCAACACTAACCACCACCCGCCACCATTTTCCACCATCGTCTTCCGCCACCACCACCCACCACCCACTCCCTACCACCACCTGCCACCACCACTCACCACCCACCTGCTACCACCACCCGCCACCATCACCCACCAGCCACCACCCACCTGCCACCCACTCACCACCACCACCACCACCACCCACCTGCCATCCACCCGCCATCACCCACCACCCGCCACTACCATCCACCGCCCGCTACCACCACCCGCCACCTACTTGCCACCACCACTCATCACCCACCTGCCACTACCATCCATCACCTGACACCACCAGCTACCCACCACCACCAGCCACCTGCCACCCATCCACCCGCTGCCACCACCCACTACCACCCCCCACTACCACCCACTCGCCACCCACTCGCCACCCACCTGCCACCACCACCCACCACCCACCACCACCACTACCACCACCACCACCACCCACTCATTACCACCTACCACCCGCCACCGTCACCTACCCATCAACCACCACCACCCGCCACCACCCACCACCACCCGCTATCTGCCACCCACCTGGCACCACCACCACCACCCACTCGCTACCACCCATCACCCGCTACCGTCACCCACCCACCCACCCACCCACCCACCATCACCACCCATCTGCCACCACCCACCACCACCCGCCATCCGCCACCCACTTGCCACCACCACCCACAACCACCACCACCACCACCACCACCACCACCACCCGCCACCTACCTGCCACCATCACCCACCCGCTACCACCCACCATCCGCCACCCACCTGCCACCACCACCCACCACCTGCCACCACTACCACTACCACCCACTCGCTACCACCCATCACCCGCCACCGTCACCCACCCACCCAGCCACCCGCCACCACCCACCGTCACCACTTTCCACCATCGTCTTCCGCCACCACTTGCCACCACTTGCCATTTCTCACTCTTTTTTATATTTTTAAATTTTTTTAAACATTTTGTCAATTACCAAACACGTTCGTAGTTTATGTTTTTCTAAAAATAAACAAAAACCAGTTTATAAAATTTTTGTAAATATAAACTGAAAACGTAAACGTTACCAAACACAACCTAAACGTTTTTGAAATATCAGTGCGTTCAATCAAGTGAACCCTCTCTCTCTTTCACTCCCACTCCGTAGTCTTGATACGCACTTGATTATCGACCCTTTTATTACCCTGAAATCACGAAGCGTCTAGTCTTCTACACTGTGGTATGTATAACCTTCTTCTTTGAGCTTTCTCGGTGGGTTTTCTCTCTAACAGATTAGCGATCGAAGATACTTTATTCGACTGAATTTTAATTTCACTTTTCATATTCTGTTTGGTTCATGAGAAAGGGGGAAAAGAGATAACAGAGAGAAAAAGTTGAGATTACAGGAAAAAAGAAAAAAGAAAGTAAGTTGTACGAAGCATATGGTTAGGTCCTCTAGGCATATGGTTCAGTTTCCTTGTGTTGTGTCCCCAAATGACAAATGACTTCCTTTTCCTGCGCTTGCTCCGCAACCAAACAGACTCTCTCTCTAACCAAACAGACTCTCTCTCTATCTCTCTCTCATGAATCAAAACTGATTCTATGCATTGGACTTGGCCACGTGAACTTGTTGAGCACTCTTCTTCTGCAAGTTGTTTTTCAATGATGAGTTCTTAAATTTCTATGTTTGCTCTTGCATTTTATCTGTGTTCGGTTCTAAGAAAGATCTACGCATACAGGTGAATGGTGATTGAACTCAGTTTGAACCACTAGTGTTGAAACCACCACATCTCGTGAAAAAGGTATACATACACTTACTTTCTTCTTCATTTTCTTTTGTTCACTATATATATGTGCATATATACACAACTATGGGTGTGTCTTTGCTGGTACTTTTCCATATATAGAAACAAAATGAATTTTCTAGGGTTTCATACGAAGATGACACAAGTTTTTCAAAAGTGAGTCTAGGGTTTCTCGAAGGCCTCTATTGAAATTGTGACATTTTCACTAGAACTCGTTTCGATTTAATTAAAATTGGAATCAAATCATATATTTTATTATTTAAAAAAAAAATCTCGTAAAACTTTTTGACTGGAGTTGGAGTATCTATTTTGAGAGAGAGCGAGAGAGAGAGAGAGAGAGAGAGAGAGAGAGAGAGAGAGAGAGAGAGAGGATATACAGTCTATGCGTGTAGGGTTAAGATGGTGTTGAGTTGAAATTAGGGGCGAAGCTTGGAAATTGAACAAAATGCTAGAGTGGATTTGGCTGCAGAAATCTAGACAACACTGGGCTCTGAAAGGGGACAGAAATACAAGGTTCTTTCACATCATGGCCTGTAGTAGAAATAGTAGGAACACCTTGGGCTCATTGCTTGTGAATGGCTCTCGGCTGAAGGAGCCTAGAGAGGTTCGAGCTGCAGTTTTTAATCACTTCTCCAGGTTCTTTTCTGAACCTTGGGGCTCCAGACCCAAATTATCTGGCCTTTTTAAGAACATTGGTGGTGCACAAGCTATAGCCCACTTAGAGGGTGAGTTCACTGAGGAGGAAATCAGCCATGTTATCATGACTTGTGAGGGTAATAAAGCCCCTGGGCCTGACGGCTTTAATTTGGCGTTCTTTAAGAAATGTTGGAACATTGTGAAACCCGATGTGGTCAATTTCATGTGTGAGTTTCATCGCAATGCATGTTTTGTTGGAGGAATTAATAGCTCATTCATTGCCTTAATTCCAAAATCAGATAGCCCCTCTTCTCTGAATGATTATAGGCCTATTAGTTTAATTGGCTCCCTCTACAAAATTCTTGCCAAGGTGTTATCTAATAGATTGAAATTGGTTACGCCTAGGATCATTGGTGAGGTTCAGTCAGCTTTTGTGGGTGGCCGGAATATACTTGATGGGGTTCTGACTGCAAATGAGATTGTTGATGGGTGGAGGAAATCGAAAAGTAAAGGCCTTATTCTCAAGTTAGATTTTGAAAAAGCATTTGATTCCGTTAATTGGGACTTCTTATTTTCCATGCTATCCAACTTTGGGTTCGGCACTAAGTGGATCAAATGGATCAAAGCTTGTGTATCTTCTGCTAAGATTTCAGTCCTGGTCAATGGCTCACCAATCCCTGAATTCCATCCTCAAAGGGGTCTAAGACAGGGCGATCCCTTGTCACCTTTCCTTTTCAACATAGTAGCTGAGGCCCTGAATATTTTGCTGTCTAAAGCTAAAGAGCTGGGACTTTTAAAAGGAGCTCAAGTGGGATCATCTGGATTCTCTATATCCCATCTACAATTTGCGGATGATACTATCTTATTTTGTGAAGCTAATTGGGAGGAAGTGGTGAATATCAAAAGAATTTTATGATGCTTTGAGCTGCTCTCGGGTCTAAAAATTAATTATCATAAGAGTGTAATTAGTGGTGTTGGGGTTGAAGAGGGATTGTTACATAACTTTGCTAGTAGACTTAATTGTCTGTATCATAAACTACCTCTTAAGTACTTAGGGCTGCCCCTGGGAGCAAATCCAGGCCGCAAAAGCACCTGGAAACCTGTCCTTGAGAAGCTCAGGTTGAAACTAGCCTCTTGGAAGAGGAGACTGCTCTCCTTTGCTGGAAGGTTGACCTTAATCAAATCTGTCATGTCCAGCTTACCAACGTATTATTTCTCTCTGTTTAGAGCACCTACTGGAGTGGTTAAGGAGATAGAGAAATTGCAATCCTCTTTCCTTTGGGGTGGATTTGATTTAAGAAGGAATGTGCATTTGGTCAAGTGGGATGTGGTCACGCGAAACAAAAGTTTTGGGGGTTTGGGGGTGAGAAGAATCAATATCATGAACGCTTGTCTTCTTCTAAAATGGTGGTGGCGCTTTGGGACTGAGAATCACTCTCTTTGGAAGCTGTAATTTGTAACAAATATAACTTAAGAGGTGGCAGCTGGACTCCTAGTTCGGGTGGCAACGGTTCCAAAATCTGGACTGATATCTTATCTTCTGCCCTACCAAACACCGTGCTTCATAACTTTTATATCAATAATTCCATCATTGTGTTGGGGGATGGTAGGAGATCTCTATTCTGGTGGGATAAATGGGCAGGAAATGTCTGCCTCAAGGAGGCATTCCCCAGGCTATTCACCTTATCCACTGATAACATGGGTGTGGTTGAGGCCTATTATCAGAGAAAAGTTAGTCCTATAGATTGGAATCTTGGTTTTAGAAGAGCATTACTGGCTTGGGAGGAAGAAGAGGTGTCTAGGTTGTATGACTTTCTTACAATTGCACCTGATTCATGCAATTCCCAGCCTGACACCTTATCTTGGACTGCTGGCCCTTCAAACTCTTTCACTGTGTCCTCAGCGTACAATTGGTGGGAAGCTTCTCTTGGTCATGTTATGTGCTGCCCTAATATACTTTGGAATAACTGCGCCCCTTCCAAAGCCCAATTTTTTGGTTGGTTAGCTTGGCATGGCGAGGTTAAGACTACAAGCTTTCTCTGCAGAATTAGGGTCTTGGGTTCAAACGTCATCCAAGCTTGTCCTTTCTGCATCAATGAAGCTGAATCTGTGAATCATATCCTCCTGTTCTGCCCTTTTGTTTGGCTGATTTGGTCCAACATTGTACGATGGTGGGGCCTCAAGTGGGTGTTACTTGGTTCTGTGCCAGATCTTATGCACTGGTGGTCTAGCTGCAGGCTGAAGAAATTGGAAAAGAAAATTTGGCTGGCTATTCCTTTTGCTGTTCTCTGGTCCATTTGGAAACTCCGTAATGAATGTGTCTTTAATGGGGCTCAACCTAACCAAGAGGTGCTTTGTGATCTTATTAAGGTGAGAATAGCACTATGGGTCAAGGCCTCATCACCCTCTTTGGTATTCTCTGTCAGCGACATTGTTTCAAATCTCCAACATGTTTTATTCTGCCTCAGGAATGGTGGCTGAACTGTGATGTGTACTACTGGTCTGGTCTGGCAGATCAGATCTAGCAGATCTGGGCTTGTTCTGCTGGTTATCTGCTCTACTGTGATGGGGTTATTCAGGTGTATTAGCTGCTCTGTTTGCTCTGCTGTCTACTTCTGGTTTATTCTAGTTGTGTTTGAGGTCACATAGCCTTGGCAGCTGCTATCTACTACTGGTTTTCTACAGTATGGGTTGGGTGTTTTGCCTCATTTCTGTGGATCACAGTTTGCCCTCAATGGTGTAGATGAACCTTGAGTTGCCTTGAGTTGCTTGGGTTGCTTAGTGTTGTATTCTGCTTGGACCTCTGTTGGCTATTTGTTAGAGTTGTACACTGCTGGTGTCTGGAGTGCCTATTGTGATGGGGTTATTCAGGTGTATTAGCTGCTCTGTTTGCTCTGCTATCTACTTCTGGGTTTCTACTAGTTGTGTTTGAGGTCACATAGTCTTGGCAGCTGCTATCTACTACTGGTTTCTGCAGTATGGGTTGGGTTGATCTGCTGGTCTGCCTTGCTCAGTGGCCTGCACCAGCAGCTGGTGTAGATGAACCTTAACTGGCATGAAAGGTTCAGTGAGGTTGATGGAAGTTTTTGTCACTACGGATCAGTCTATTGCTGGTGCATTGTTGCTGAGAGGATGTAGTTCTGTTTGCTGTTTGGAATGGTCTGTTTGGTTTGGTCTGTCTGCCTTGGTCTGTCTTCTGGTTTGTGTGTTTGGGGTCTCATCTGTTTTGTTGCTGCCTTTGTTTCTACAAGCCTGGTGCATGGTTTGCATGACAAGCTTCTGTAGTAAGCCTGGTGCTTGGATAGGCTGTCTGATCTGTTTGTTTTTTTCTGGTTTTTCTTTTGTTTTGCGCGTTGGTTTCTCACCAGCTAGGAGGTTGGAGCTTGTATAGCTCCAAACTCCTCTTTATTGATGTAAATTTCTTTTCCATCAATAAAGTCTTTTTGCCGATAAAAAAAGAAGAAGATGGTGTTGAGTTACTGGCCGTTGTGGTGGTTTCTTGGAAGGGAGGGAAGAAGAGACAAGAGAGATGTGGAGGTGTCACTCAATAATTGGCTGTCTGTAAACAATTGAATCACGCCACCGTTTGTTGTGCAATGCATTCTCTTGGTTTGGTGTCACACATGAGATTTTCGGTCTACATAGGATGACGCCTATAATTTGGTAAGAAATTCTTCTATTACTCCTCTATTACAAAAGTAGTCTAGCAATGCATAGGAAATGATCCTTAATTATTTTACATATTATGTAATACCATCAATTGTGGTGATTTGATTTTAAATGGCATAAGTTCAAATTACGAAACCAATCTCTCCACACAAGGATAAAGTTGTACACATTTTACACTTTTCAAATCCTATAACGTTGAGAATTTTGTGTGAGAATTATCTTTTTTTACATTTATTTTGCCCCTGGTAAATATATTTTATGGCTCCATCCATGAGCAGATTAAACCTGCATAACCCATTACAATAAAACTATTAGGTTGTATTTTATTCATTGGATTGACACCACGTATACTAATTTAGACGAAGTGCAACACCAAAATAAGACAAATCTATAAATCTTTTTATTGGGTTAAACCCTATAACCCATTACCCTCAAAACTTGTGTTGTATTTTATTCATTGGATTGAGCTAAAATAGAATGGAAATTCTAGTTATAATAATTTTTTTATTATTTTAATAAAATTAAACATGAAAGTAAATATTATAATCAAATAATTATTTTATTCTAATAAATCAAACATTACCACTACAAGAATTTACATATTTGCCGACTACTTTTGCTGACTAAAAAAATTTTGGTCGCAAAAAAATGACATTTGCCGACCAAAATATTAATTAGTCGCGAATGATCATTAATTTTGGCGACCAAAATGAGTTGGTCGCAGAAGGTCACATTTTGGCGACCAAAAATGAGTTAGTTGCAGAAATTGGTATGCTTTTGGCGACCAACTTCAAATTTGGTCGCGGAAGGTTACATTTTGGCGACAAAAAAAAATTAGTCGCCAAATTAGTATTTTTAGCGACTAATATTTTAGTCGCCGTTGATTGAGATTTGGCGACTAAAAAAGTTTGTCGGCGAAGGTACCTTTTTTGCGACTAATCTGATCATTTGGTCGCGAAAAGTGTGGGAGGGAAATTTGAAACATGGAGGGGGAAAATGAAAATTTTTTGCGACAAAAAAAAAATTTGGTTGCCATTTATAAAACGACGTTGTTTTGTACCCACTCTCAAAATCAAAATTTGGTCGCCATTTATAAAATTTGGTCGCCATTTCTAATCCCGTCTCTCCTCTATGTCTCCAGCTCGCTCTCTGTGTCTCTGTATATGTTGATCCGCCCTCTCCCTCTCTCTGTATTCTTTCTCTCAATCGGTGGCCACTCTCTCTAGCTCACCGAAGTCCCTTACCACCATGAAAGCAAAACAAGCTGAGAGAGAGCTCATAGTGCCGAATAGAGAGAGTGCCAATTTAGTTAGAAACAGAAGCAGAAGAAGAGGGATGACCAATCCACTGTCGTCGGAGACTCTCCGGCCGATCGAAACCCTAGAAATCAAGAACGACCTCTCTCTAGTCCCCCGCATGAAGCTCCTCCTCACTATCCACTGTGCAGACCACTCCGTCAAGCCCCTCGACGAGTGGTAACTCAAGCGTTCCCTCTCTCATTTCTCTTTGAAATAGGTGCGAAACAAGCAAACAACGAACCACTTGCTCGCTCTCTCTCGTCTTTGCGTTCGATTCGAACCCTAGGCACATTGAATCAATCATTCGGAGTCTCTCTCGGGATTGATCAAGACCATTGTTGGGGTTGTGGAGGCTTGTCATTCTCTTGGGGTAATGCACAGAGATCTCAAGCCTGAGAATTTCTTGTTAGATACTCCTGACGAGGGCACCAAGCTCAAGGCCACTGATTTTGGGCTCTCGATTTTCTATAAACCTGGTTGGTTCTTGGGTTCTTCTCACTTTCTTGCTCTGTTTCATTTGGTTAGACATTGTTGATTTTGATTTGTAAATTTGCAATTTCTTGTGTTCTTGTTTGATTTATAACCTTATTGGCAATGGGCGGTCTTGGTTCCTTTCCTTTTCTTACATTTGGTTAATTTTTCATTGTTTACCATGTATTGGGTTTCTATAATTTGACAATTTATTGGGTTATTGACTGTCTGGTTAAATTTTCCATTAAGAGTAGGCTTGAAAAGAGTAGGCTCCGAACTAATGGAGTCTGAGATCAAGGCCCTTATGAATGCAGTAAATAGATTTATCGTGTAGAAGTTTATAGTTTTATTTTTTTCATTTTCAATTGATTGTCTGGTTAAATTTTCCATTAAATGAGGAACTTTGACAGGCAGATATTGACAACAGTGGAACAATTGACTATGGTGAATTTATTGCTGCTACGTTGCACATAAATAAGATGGAGAGAGAAGAGAATTTGATCGTAGCATTCTCTTTCTTTGACAAGGATGGTAGTGGTTATATAACTATTGATGAGCTTCAACAGGCTTGCAGAGACTTTGGTCTAGGTGATGTTCAATTGGATGATACGGTCACAGAAATTGATCAAGACAATGTGAGTTTCTCTGGTTTTCATAATTCATTTGAGCATATAAAACCTTTGTTTGTTCTTTTGAGCATATAAAACCTTTGTTTCCCCTTAAGTTTTTACATTCAAGTAAAAAAGTTACACTTTTCAAGAAAAATATGATTGGTTTTAACTTTAGTCTGAGAATAAAGTTTATCTGTGTACTATTTATTAATTTTGAATAAAAAATCGAACTATTTATTAATTTTGTATAAAAAATCGTTAAAGTGCTATAGAGCCTCATTTTTTAAAACTGTTAATTACCTCGTTAGAGTAAGTTTTAGGGTGATCTTGTCATGACCCAGATGTAAATTTTTGGTAATTCGTGTTTCAGAGTTAATTTTGTGGTTATCCATATGATACCAATTCTTGTTGTCTATGCTAGTTAGATTGTTTTGATGTTATTTGGATGTTTCTGTTTTTAGTATTATTACCTTTGTAATTGAGTAACCTTGTGATTATTTTGATTTTTGTTTATTTAACTTATGATCTGGTATGTTATTTTTGGTAATTTTGAGTAGATTGGGGGTCGGCAATATATTGTTTTTCCTGGACGGTATATTTACACTCAGAGGTTCAAAGATGCAAATGTCATTGATAAGGTAAAGTAAACAATTGCCATGATTTTCTGTCTGTCTTTCCTTGTTTTTACCTCTTGTCTAGTATTAATGTGGCTTTCTTTTTCGGTTCTTTCTTGAGGATAATGCATTTAACTTAATACTAGAATGGCCTTAATTTAGTCATTTGGATTGCTGGCCCCCTCTGGTGAAGCTTATTGGGGTTGCTTTTTGTTTTTTTTCCTCTTTACATTGTGAATCTGTTGTAGAGTGTTTGGTTATACAACATGTGAGGCAAAAACAACTTAAATTAGCTGAAAAAACTGACAATTACGAAGCTGAGGAGGAAATGCTTTTAACTTATGGTTTGTAATTGTTAACTTTCTGCTTGAAAAAAGTTGCACCAAACAGGTTTGTTGCCTATTTGGACCGATTGTTATTTTGTTGATTTGAGTAGCATGGGGTTAGAATTTGTCCATAACTTCATTTACTATGTGCTTCCAATATTTTGGTTTTCCAAATGTTTATCATTGATTTTCTTTTGACCTTTGGAGCTAAATCAAATTTAGGAAAGCCATATTCAATCACCAATATTCTGTCATTTGTCCAGCCGTTCAAGCAATGAAAACCATTTTTTCCTCTAATGATGAACTAAGGATATCCTAATTATATAATGGGGTGATAGTAGGGACTTTTTGGCTTTACATTCACAGAAATAACAATTTTGATCAGATAATGTGGGGTTTTCGAGAAATGGTTACTCGAAGAGTGGCTTGAGACATGAAGCAATGCCCTTTCTGATAGGATATGCTGTTGTAAGTTTTAGATAAGGGTGACTGAACTTACCTAATGTTGATAAGTTGGACCTCTACTTATTCTGCTATTGACGTAAGAAATTTTGTTTATACTAGCTCCCTTTTTTTGGTTGATTCTCCTCTCTCCTCTCTCATCTCTCTTTGATTTTGATTTTCATTAAGGTGTTAGGAACTCTCGCAAAATATATGCACTGGCTCAGCTGTTCCTTTTTTTCGTGACTGGTCAATAATTAATCAATTCTGTGATATGAATTGATTTGTGCAGTGATATAATAACGTTGTTCTGTGATATGAATTGATTTGGGCAGTGATGGTTGGTGGATCAGATACCTTATCCTATGCTCAATGTGGCAAACCTGCCCATCTTCAGTATGATATTATATTTATGTATTCTCTTCGATTTTATTCTCAACCATACATTATACATCACATACACACACAAGCACAGTTCAATGTATACTTGGATTGGGATGTTTTTTATCAATAAACAATTAGGTCATTGATCAACTTCAACAAGCAATTAATGGTGGTATGGATTTGATCATTGATCAACTTCTATGACTTTGTGGTCTTAAAATTATCACTTGCAAATGTAAATCACCTATATTTTACGAACATTGAGAGACATGTTCCACTTTATCAGCATTTAAAGTTTCACCATTAGTGTTTAGTCCTCGCATCTTGAGCCAGTAATGTGCTTCTCCGAGACAAAAAGACTGAGGAGATTATTGTGTTACTAGTTGTGAGGTTGTGATTTAATCAAATTTATAAATCCTAACAAAAACATGAATGTTATTTTCCATCGCACTGACCTCATTGCCAGGTGAATAGCAGATGCTGCAGCTAGAAGTCGAAACTATCCCACTCTGAAGCTTAAACTGTGAGTATCTTGATCAGTGAAGTGCCAAACAGGTAATTTGAAATTTTTAATTTCCAAACCACGCAGACAAATTATGTTGCATTTTTATTTGCATCTTTTGATATCTATATATAGTGATTTTATTTTTTATTTTATCTTGTCTCTGTAGTGAATAATTAAGGCTTAATAGGTACTACTGGTTCTAGTCTAAATTTTCTCCATGAATTTTCATTAATAGTTAAACTGTGTGGATCTTTCCTTTGCTCAGTAGCTCTTTTTTCCAATTGTCCAAGGTCATTGAAGTTATTCTCCTACCTTAGTGATTAGCTCTTTCACGTAACTATAAGCTTCTCTTCTTGATTCATAACATGAAAAGAAGAAAAAGGGAAATTCTCAAATTTCACATGGAACACACCTAGAGCTTTATAGGTGAGCTTTAGTATGACTGGTGAGCTAAAAGTGGGCTTTAATTCAAATTTGATGAATAAAGAGCTAAAAGTGAGCTACATTGCCCTGAATTACAACAGCCCAACAGTTAGACCAAACACAATGCCTTGACCTGTAGCGGCCCTTCATCCAAACTAATCCCCAAGATTGTTAAAACCAACACAGCAGCATAACAGATCAAAACAGATCAGATATCAGAGCATCGCTTCAAGCACCAAAACAGAACAGGTAGGTCAAATTTTCCTTGAGCTACAAAACCCTGAAATACCACAGCCCAACAGTCATACTAGTGTCATGTTTTGGGCCTATAATCTATTACCAGTTACTTGGAGAAGGTGAGCCACCAGATTAGGTGTAAGATGTTATTAAGATGTTATCATTACGCCCTGGACAATTAGGCACCAACCATAATTGTGACAACTGAATTATATATAGGTTCAATCCTTCATCTACTTTTCAAGTTGGGAGTCGTCTAATTGAATTACTGTTGCAAACTGGCTATATACAGCCTCGGGCTGATCAGTTAGCTGATGGTCCACCTGATATTCGACCTGCGTTTGTACACTCATTAAAAACTATAGTGAAAGAAAAGTAAATATCCATTTTTCATTGTTTTATTGATAGACAAACTTCCTGCTAGTCTTCAACATTTCATATTGTGGTTTTTGTGTTTTTTATTCAACAGGAACATCGGTAGAAGATATGGTGTCATTGAATGTGACCCACTAGTTCGCAAGGGCCTCGAAAGAACTGTAAGTAAATCCATGAGTTTATTTTCTTCTTCTTTAAGATCTTCATTCTAAAGAAGCCTGATTGCTAATAAGCTACTTGTGTATGAGTTTGTGGGTTTCCATGTCATTTGCCAATTTTTTCTATCCACTTATTTGGTACTACTCCATCATAACTTCCTAAGTAACCAAACCCGATCCATTTATTAGTACCACCTGTTCCCTGACTACTTGAAGTGACAGTCCAAAGATATTAAGTACTTGAAAACTTAGGAAAAGAAGGCTCATATGCTATGTTGGCACTTTAAATTTGGGGTGTTGCGAACACGTTCGCTCTGCTATGATAGGACTTGAACCCACTCTCTTATGCTTGATAGGTTGTTTTGTTCACTTCACCAATCAATCAACAATCCCATAAGCTTTTAATAACTGTATAAGAAGCTGAGACCATTGGTTATGAAAGTTCGTTAAATATTCATTGCTTTTACGAAATTTAGCAACAGTTAGAAACAAAGTAAATGGAGAAATATAGCCAGAGAAATGTCATCTTTCATTTCATTGGAGCTAAGAAAAAATGTAAACTTTTTATCCATTCATGACCCAAAAAAAAAAATTTGTTTCCTGTTTTGTTGCCTATCTCTGGCTTCTCTGATGTATTTTTTTCTTTCAGTTGGGAGCAACTACTATCAATTTGGTTGCTGGAGAAAAACCTGCTGATGTTTACTCAGGAATAGCTGCTAGGTAAGTAGCTTTTTCACAATGCAAGAAGCTTATATCTTTTTGTTCAGGTCTTATAGATATTAACAGAGTTAAATCACCTCAGTTGACAATTGCATGTTAAAAAATGCCACATTTGCCACGCAGAGTTCTAGATATAATGAGGAAAGATGCTCAGAAAGATCCTGAAGTATTTCCAGATACACTGCGTGCAAGGCTTTTAATCAATCAGGTTGGTACCACTACCACGTCTACTATGACTACTAATCATTATTAGTGAAGTAAATTACATTGACCTCCTTAGGTTTCCAGCCATTTCCTTGTGTTTTTGAAATATGCCCTCTCTTGCTTACATCTAACATAACATTATGTATATACCTCCCCTCTGTTGACATACCATCAATGAGAATGGTGGAAAAAGATAATGCCATCACTTTGTTAATTTGTAATGCCAATTTTACCCTTATTTAGTCAATGCAAGCAGACATTGTCAGTTATACCCACACCACTTGTCAAAGGAAAATATGATACTACTACCAAATTCATTTATGCCACATCCCATGAGAAAAAGAAAAAGAAATTTAATTTAATCGAGCATCTCTCTCTCTCTCTCTCTCTCTCTCTCTTGTATATGGTGGAAAAAATTAGAGGAGTTCCATTAATGTGGGGGGAGTGAGTTACACATTTCTCTATGTCATCTTTTGTACTGATACATGAAGAGTTATGTCTATGTTGCATGGTTATCTGTCCACATTTTGTATACCTAGTAGCTGTAACTAAAAAACTTGTTTCCCTTTTTTTCACTTGTTAAAATGGCTTTCCATTTGCAGCACCACTGGTTAGACATACTGAAATTGAGTTAGGTGTGGTTATTCTTTATCACTGTTTCTTAATTTGAATGATGCAGAATAATGTACTTGTGTTTCTCCATGGGTTTCTTGGAACTGTTGAAGACTGGATACCCATCATGAAGGCCATCTCAGGATCTGCAAGATGCATTGCAGTTGACCTAGAGAAATGACAATTGCAGACTGGATACCCATAATAAATGATGCAGAATAATTTTTTTTTGCAAAAAATGACAATTGCCGACCAAGAGTTTTGGTCGCAAAAAATACATCTATTACCGACCAAAACAGCTTTTAGTTGCAGAATGTCACAATTGGCGACAAAAATTTTTGGTCGCGAAATGTCACAATTGGCGACCAAACTAATTTTGGTCGCAGAATGTCACAATTGGCGACCACCACTTTTGGTCGCGAAATGTCACAATTGGTGACCAAATTTGTTGGTCATGGAATGTGACAATTGACGACTAAGAAATTTGGTCGGCAAAAGGCGACTTTTCGCGATCAAAGTGTTTTAGCGACAAAATGGATTAGTCGCAGTAAATAAATATTTAGCGACCAAAAAATTAGTCGGCAAATGCAACTTTTCCCGACCAATCAAAATTTTGGTCGCGAATTACTTTTGCCGACCCTCAATTGGCGACCAAAGTAGCAACCAAAAAAATTGGTCGCGGATAACTTTTGCCGACCAAAAATAGACTTTTAGCGACCAATTTTTTTGTTGCCAAATGTGTAAATTCTTGTAGTGTACTTTAATTTTCGTGTCATCGCTTCATTTTCCGTTTACTTTCTCGCCTCGTGGTCGCATTGGTCTTCATTTTCCGTTTACTTTCTCGCCTCGTGGTCGCATTGGTCTTCCCATGACAAACCCACAACCATCAACTATAATGTAATGCACTTGTAAATTAGTCCCCCGGAAAAAACACAAGAGAGAGACAATTGAGAAAAATGGCCTAATTGTGCAAGTCATGATTGATTTGAGATTCAAGATTTCATTTCATGTCCCTTGTGGGGTCGATAACCGACCACCACATTCCTTTAAAATGATGTTTGATGGATAACTTGCTATGCACCACCCATTTGTTCGGCACCTTAAATTTCTTTGTTTTCTCTGGCATTTTATCTGTGGCCTCATTTAGCATGTCAATATTTTAGCTTAAAAATTAAAAAATTATTAAAAAAAATTAAAAAATCTATAATTTATACTAAAAAGTTAAAAATTTATTTTTCTTTCTACTTTTTGTACATCTTTTCGTAAAAAATCAAATAATATTCTAAACATACTAATTTTTTTATCTCATATTTTAGTCAAAAAATTTAAAAATTATTAAAATAACATGTTCCCAAATGAGGCCTGTGTTCGGTTCTAAGAAAAACCTGCGCATATAAGTGTATGGTGATTGAACTCAATTTGAACCACTAGCGTTGAAACCACCACATCCCATGAAGAAGGTATACATTACTTTCTTCTTCATTTTCTTGTTTTTTCTCTCTCTCTCTCTCGTCTTGAATATCTATCTATCCATGTGTATATATAATATATATATATATGTGCATATATACACAGCTATGGGTATGCCTTGTGTCTACTTTTAGATTTTCTAGGGTTCATACGAAGATAGCTATGGGTATGCCTTGTTGTGTATTTTTCCATATAAAAAGAAAATAGTTTTTCTAAGGTTTGATACATGAGTCTAGGATTTTGAAGACCTCCATTGAAATTGTGATATTTTCACTATTACTTGTTTTGAACTAAATTAAAATTGGAATCAAATCATATATTTTATTATTTAAAAAAAAATTATTAAACTTTTTCACTGGAGTATCTGTTTTGTGAGAGAGAGAGAGAGAGAGAGAGAGAGAGAGTGGATATACAGTGGGAAGTTAGTTTTTTGGTTTTTGGGAAGTTATATGGGAAGTGTTTGGGAAGTTACTTGGCGGTGTTTTGTTTTTGGCGGTGTTTGAGAAGTTAATTTTTTGGTTCTTTTTTTATTTTATTTTTTTCACTGAGAGATAAATTGATTATAAAATTAAAAAAAATAAATTCAAACAAAATATCACATCAAATTTTATAATTATTTTTATTTTTTCTCTAACAAATATCATATCCAATCACAAAAAAATTTTATTATCTTTTCAAATATAAAAAATATTTTCTTTAATAATATTCTATAACTAAAAAACCCTACAAAAAAAACTCACTTTCCAAACACTACGGTGCCGTTTGGTAACACTTACGTTTTCAGTTTTCTGTTTATATTTACAAAAATTTTAAAAACTCAACTAAAACCTTGTTTGGTAAAATTTTTGATTTATAAATCAGTGGTCTCAGTTTATAAATTTGGCCAAAAAATAAAAACACAAAAAATGTGTTTCCATTTTAAGTTTTTAGTTTTTTTTTTTTTTTTTTTTTTACCACCCAACACTAGCCACCACCCGCTACCATTTTCCACCACCGTTTTCCGCTACCACCACCCACCCCCACCCCCCACCACCACCACTCACCACCCACCAGCCACCACCACCAGCCACCAGCCACCTGTGGACGTCCCCGAACGCATCCCGGGGAGGGTGCGACTCCCCCCCGTTCTGGTTCGATATTGGGTCTACTACAGTTCGAAGGACTCAAATGTCACGGTTCTTAATCTTGAACCAAAGAGTCCAAATCTGGCAAATCGTTTTGAGAAACAGATTTTTTGAAAAGAAGTGCCAAACATGGACTGCTTTGCCAGATACAGAGTCGCCACCTAAATATTTTTTAAATGGGGAAATTTAGGAAACCCTGACTCGGTGCCAAAGGCCACGTGTCCGTCATCACCAAAGTTGCCTCGGCTCGGGAACTTAGGTACGATTGGGGAAGGTCACTTCGTGAGCACCCCCGCTCGCCCGGTCAAAGACCAGCCTCTACTAATCATGATATCAAGTTTTGAAAATATTGTGTATTCTTATTCCGGTTATTAGCCTAGGTTACTATGTGATGCGCACAGCATACAAGTATAGACCGAATCGCCTGAATTGGAACAAAACCTTTCATGTTTATTTTTGAAAGATGGTTTGCTACCCGCAGGTAGGCTTAAAAATGCAGATTTTGCCACCCTCAGGTGGGCTTGGAAAACAATGATTTTGCCACTATCTAGTGGGCTTAAAACAAACATTTGATGAATTGTTCCAATCCAAATAACCCAACCTTCACCCACAGGCATTCAGGCAGTTATATCACATAAGCAAATAGCCTCATGGCAAGCATGCTATTCATGGCAACACTCACACGCATGCAAGGATGCTAAAGCATAAAACTTACCGAGTACTCCAAGCCAAAACAGAAACTGATTAGAAATCATGCATGATCCTAAATATGCTGAAATGCCTAATGCAACACATGCAGAATGCAACTATAGCAGGCTCGGCTATTCTAAACATGGCATATGGAATGCTACAACTAACACGTATTCAATTTGGAATTGAAATGCAAATGCAGTTTGTATGATGCGCCGAGCCCGGTGCATGCAAAACAGATGAATGATGCAAACATGCTGTCATACTGTATGCTAATTGAAATATGCCATATATCTAACCATCATAAGCATGTAAATAAAAGGGAAGAAAGACGTGGGGTTGGAAGACATACATCACACTCACCCACACTTATTACAATTATGCCCTCGCGCAGAGGGTCTGAAAGAATATACAGTCCCAAATGAAAGAATAATACAGTCCAAAATATTACAGTCCAAATAATGTACAAATCCCTAATTAATTAACAAATTAACTAAGAAAACTGTAAACTGGCATGCAAGCCAGGGGTTGCCTTGATTCTGCTCCGGATGATGGAATGATGCATGTTTGGGCTGCTTTGCGCGGAAATCCACGGCGATGCCCCGATTAGCCTCTGTTTTGCAATGTTTCTTGAAAAGCGCGCCAAGCCTCGGAAGACTGCTGATTCTTGATATGCTACAACAGAGAGCAGGAAAGGAGCATAGCAATGTATTTTCACAGATATATGCATGTCTCGATCCTCGTGCCACCAATCACGCATATCGATGCATGATGGCCGAGGAGCCGAATTGCACAACTCAATATAGGATGAATGCACATGAAAATACAACAAAACCTAACTCCATCACGGATAATCCGGAGTGTCGGTGACTTGGGAATTGAGACACATTCCGTTACTCGGGGTACGAAACGCGCCTCGTTTCCCGTGCCCGGGCTAACTCCTATCCCGAACACTATGCAATATGCATGACATGCATGAATGCAACTAATATACAATCCTAACATACACAATGTTATGGAATGGCATACACGCTACACGAGGTGATACACAACCGAGCATACACAATGCTATGGATGAAATGGCATACGCAATGCAATATG
Organism: Camellia granthamiana; assembly: GCA_036172215.1. Taxonomy (NCBI): domain Eukaryota; kingdom Viridiplantae; phylum Streptophyta; class Magnoliopsida; order Ericales; family Theaceae; genus Camellia; species Camellia granthamiana. The sequence goes on from JAXFYN010001207.1 coordinate 41,036, forward strand.
GGCTTACACCAACAAGAGAGAGCCTCAGCCACACTCACATAGGAGGCCATCAGATAAAAACAAGGCACCTCGAAATGCGTGCACGCGTGCACGCAAACCGAGAACGGACCCTCAGGCACCGAAATGCCACTCTAATGAGACATGGCAAAGACATGGAATATGATATGCAAACATGCAAAAATCAGTAGCAAAATGAGGGGCAAAACAGCCCCGAAACCCGGCGAAATGAAACCCAATGTAAGGAATCTCTCCCGAAATGCAAAACTAGGCATCCGAAATGACTTGTAGCTATACAATATATGCATAATTTGAACATGACATGAAAAAGAAGAAGCAAGGCAGCCCCAAAACTCACATTTTTTCAGTTCAAATCAAGGCAAAACAGCAATCACAAGTAGGGCAAAAATGGCATACAAAAATGGCTCCGCAAGGGAAGCAATGAAGCAAGTGATAGATGCAAAGCCCAAATGGCAAAAGACCCTTCTACAACACTGAAGAGGGACTAAAAACATGCTGTTTTTCAGTAGGTGAAAACCCCTAAAACAACATACAAACATGCTCAAAATGCAATGCAAGATGTAGGCCAACAAGAGGCTATAACATGAAGTATACAAAGCATTCACCAAACAGCCAAAGACCCTTAATAAAATGTTCCAAGAAGGTCAAAATATGGCCACTTTCAGTTCTGATCATGGCCTAAAAATAGAGGCAAGGTAAGCTCACAAAGCATGCAAAAATAGGGACCAAAGAGGGGCAATGAAGCAAGTCATACATGGAGGTCCCAAAAAAGGTTGAGCCCTTCTACAATATTGTAGAGCGGCTCAAAATAAGCCTACTCACAGTTTACATCATGCTCAAAAACAGATTACACATATGCTAAAAATACCATGCAAAATAATGGCATACAAGAGGGTATTGAAACAAGTGTAAGATGGGGCTCTCAAACAGGGTTGAGCCCTTCAACAAACATGTAGAATAGCTCAAAATAGGCCTAGTTTCAGTTAGGGTCGGAGCCCAAAACAGCAAGAAAATAGGCTAAGAAATTGTTGCAAAATAATGCCAAAAAGGAGGGGAAATGGACTTACCTTTGAAGACTACTCCTTAGCTTCCTTTTGGCTTGAGAAATGTTGCTTCCTAGCTGCTGGAAATCCTCTCCTTGCTGCTGGAATAGAGTGGTGGTGGTGGTGCTTGGTAGTGATGAACAAATGGGGTTGAAACTTAGGAATTTTGAAGGAAAATGAGAGAGATGGAGGGAGATG